>CALNHX010003537.1:0-147451 GCA_940337035.1 Agriotes lineatus | reverse complement strand
GGTACAAACAAAAAAATATTGATGGCGCTGTTTTCCTTTACTCAACCACATTTTCCATTCCTGTCTATTTTCCCAGTCTCCATCTTCCAGTTGTTTATTGTCCATCGCGTTGTCGACTTCATTTCTCCAAGATCTTCTGGGTCTTTCTCGCTTTCTTTTTTCCTTCGGGCTCCATTCTGTGATCTTTGTTATCCATCGGTTGGGTTCTGACCTTCATACATGTCCGTACCAAATCAATATTTTCTGTTCGATGTATTCTAGCGTATCTTTTTCTACTTTCATTCGTCTTTTAATTTCCTCGTTGGTAACTCTGTCAGTTCTTTTAACTCCGCAGCTTTTTCTCCAGAAATCCATTTCTGTTGAATGAATTTTATTTTTTTCCTTTTTATTTAATACCCAGATTTCTGCTCAGTATGTTGGTATACTGCGTACTAGAGTGTTGTAAATTCTAGTCTTTGTCGTTTTTGTGAGGTGTCTATCCCAAAGCACTGGGTTAAGTTGTTTTGTTGTATTTCTAGTTTGTCTACTTTTAATTTCTGATTCAGTTGTACCTTTTTTTGAGATAATAAATCCTAAGTATCTGAATTTGTCTGTTCCTCTTATTTGGCTTCCTTCTTCTATTTATAAGTTGGTAACCGGGTCTTGTGCTGTTGTCAGATACTCTGTTTTGTCCAAGGTTATCTCTAAACCATTTTCGGTGTATACGTCATCTAATTTTCTTAGCATAAAACTGACATCTTCATCGTCTTGGACGATTACTGCCTGATCGTCAGCGTCTCTGATTGAGACACCCATTCCTTCACATCTTTTTTCCATGGTTCCAATGTTTGTTGTAGGAATATTTTAAACAGAGTTGGTGACGTAGAACAGCCCTGTAAAAGGCCCTTTGTTGTTCAAAAGATGTTTCCTATTTTATTTCCTATTTTAATTCTGACCCAATTGTTTTGAAATAGTTTTTTTACAGCTCTTATTAGTTTTTGGGGGATATTTATTTCTTGCATCGTCTTCCACAATTTCTTTCGTGGGACGGAATCATATGCCTTTTCAAGGTCTATAAAGGCTATGTGGACATCTCTGTTTTTCGCTAGCTTCTTTTCTATTAGTTGTTGGATATTATATATATGGTTGATACACGATATTCCGGCAGTGAAACCTGCTTGGTCCTCGTCGATTTTGTCCTTTAGTAGTTTCTCCAATTTTTCCTTTATTATTTTGCCATATAGTCTGTCCATTGATGATATAACACTAATGCCTCCATAGTTTTCGCATCTTCTTCTGTCCCCTGTTTTAAAAATGGATGTAATATAAGCTTCTGTCCATTCTTTAGGTATTTCTTCTTGGTTTAAAGCTTCTTGAGTCACACGGTGAATTATTCTAAATAGTTTCTCGGTTCCATACCTTATTAATTTATTAGGAATTTTTCCAGGTCCAGGGATTTGTTATTTTTAAGTGTTTTTATGTTATTCCTAACTTCCTCTAGTGTCACCATTATTTCGTTGTTCACTTGTTCTGTGTTTTCGTCTTCTTCCATAAATTGAGGTCGTTTCTCTATTAATAGGCCCTTATAATATTCTTCCCATTGTTTTTCTTGTATGTACGTCACACCTGTCTTTTCCTTAGAGTTTTTCCGTAGTCCTTTTAGTACCTTGCATGATTCTGAATTTCTTGTTCCCCCTATATACTGTCCGATGTTTCTGCAAGTTTCTCCCCATTTATCGTTTTTCTCCTTTACTACCATCCGTTTTACCTCTCTATTTGTTTGTCGGTATTTTTTGAGATCATCCGGATTTTTGGTACTTAGCCATTTATTGTATAAAATTTTCCATTGATGTGAGGTTAACAGCGTCTTCCGCTGAAAGCCTACTCACAGCGGAGGCATCTCTTTCCTCTAATGCGAATGGACATAATTATAGATATAACGCTAATATCATGCAGTAAGCAGATGTAGATCGAGAGGACAAGCGGCATTTTGTGCGAATTTGCGTGGTGGTGCAGTAAAAAGCGGCTGGGTGCATCTTCTCTTGTTAGGTTATTTGCAGTTTTCAGGTTGTGTGTTTTGTAAACATCTTTAATAACATAAACATAAGGAGCATTGCACCTGATCAATTTGCCCGCATGTGGCATGTGCTGGGATGATTCACAGCAAAAAATTACACAAAAAATGCAACTACAAGTAGAGTCACCACATCTACTAAATTTGACATCACGCTTATTGCAAAGGAACATTAATCTTTTCTTCAACTATCTGAGAAAAGACCACATTTCGTGTTTAGACCTTCAGGTAAACAGTGCTCCAACGAAGGCACCTGTCGCAAAAAGTTGAAACTTTTCAAAAAACTTAATTTTTTAAAGAAAAACATAAAACATCTAATAAAGGGTGTTCATTAGAATTTGTGGTCTAGTCGGCTTTGGAACTGATGAAGTCATGTCGTGCATTAAATCATATGCTTGATAACTGACACTGGTGACACCATGGTGTAAAGAATACAAGGTGAAACGTTCCCAGAGATGCGCAGTCGTTCAGAAAGTAGAGGGAAGTTGTCAACCAATCCCCCATGGGCCTACACAGGAAATCTATTATGCCCGCGATCATGGTGTAACCATGGACGCATTCGTATATTGCTGCTGGCACTGTTAGTCGATGTCAAATTCGAGGTTAGCAGGTGAGGTTTTTCGTCAGTCTGACACCAACTGACGCAAAACCTAACCTCGAATTTGATATCGACAGCGTCTTCAACAATACACTTCACTACTACCAATCGTACCATTTGTGGGCCCATGTCCTATTGGTTGAATTTGAAGTCCGCCCACATTCTGCGGAACGTTACACCTTGTATTATTTACACCATGGGTGGCACTGTAAGTCTATATCAAATTCGATGTTAGAAGGTTAGGTTTTGCGTTAGTCTGTGTCAAAACTGACGCAAAACCTAACCTGCTAACATCGAATTTGACATAGACTTACAGTGTCACCAGTGTCAGTTATCAACCATATGATTTAATGCACGACATGACTTCATCAGTTCCAAAGCCGACTAAACCACAAATTCTAATGAGCACCCGCTAGTTTATAGCCCAGAGAAATTAGACATTGCTCTTTGGAAAAATTTCCGGAAAGCTGGATTTTGGTATGAGCCTTGATATTGTGGTTCTAAACAAAATATCAAAAGTCGTCATCGATCCAAGTGCCGCTAAAAATTTTAAGGGGAGGCAAAGGTCACCAAAAACGGTATTTCGTGAATATTTCGTTAAGGGGCTTTTACAGAAAAAATATTAATTATCAAATTTGTAGCTTATGAAATTTCTAACAATAAAGATATCATGACTTTTATTCGTAAAAGTAACCGTTTTGGAGATAATTCGATTTACAGAGTTGTAACGAATAGATGCACTCATCAATGGCATGTATATCTCATTGGAGTTGCGACTTGAAATATTCCAGAATTTCCTTGTTTCAGAGCTCATAAAAATAGACAGAAACACATATATAGTACACTGTAGTCTAGATAGAGAAGGAATGTGCTCTGAAAAGTTCCCCTCCGTTATCATAAAACCTCAAGGGACATCTGCTTGCTATTCGTGTAGAAGCATAATAGTATATTATGTTATTAGGAACAAAAATTATAATTTATTTGGCGTGGCTGGACTGTTTATCTGCCGAGCTTGTGAGGCAGATAATTACAGCCTAGCCACATAAAGATACTTTTGTTCCGAATAACATATAGTATTTTTTCTTCAAACGTTTATAACAAATTATTTAAGAAATTTTAAGAAACCTGAAATTATTTTAAGGTAGAGGATTGGGTAGACTGATAAATGTAGGATGCTTTAGAGAGCGTCACTATGACTACACTATAAACAACGTTGTGAACAAAATCCGAAAAAATAGTATATTATGTTATTAAGAGCAAAAGTTATATTTTATGTGGCGAGGCTGGACGGGATATCTGCCGAGCTTGCGAGGCAGATAAGTACAGCCGAGCCACATAAAGATACTTTTGCTCCGAATAACATATAGTATTTTTTCTTCAAACGTTTTTATAACAAATTATTTACAACTTTGTGCACAAACTTCGAAGAAAATTACATGATCTCGTCATCGGCAGATAATATTATCTGCCGCTGACGAGCGGCAGATAAAGTTGTCAGCGGCAGATAATAACTTTATCTGCCGCTGACGAGCGGCAGATAATATTATCTGCAGCTTGGCAATAAAGTGACAGTTTAGCATCATCAATCCAGCAGTATAATGCCATATTTTACTGCCGTTTGAGAAAAAATACTTTATCGCGTCAGTCTTGCTTAAATGTAACACCCGATATAAATGACGTTGATACTTGCGAATCCACTGAAGATGTAGATCCATGACGTTTCCTGACTGAATCTATGGAAGTAGGGAAGACAGCAGCAGAACAAGAAGAAGAAGAAGGAGATGATGAAGAGAAAAGCATACCGATTGAAATAGAGTCTAAAGATGAATATTAATAACATTAATAACTCCTGTTTTGAATCCAAAATTGATTAATGAACAAGTTCATAATATTTTTTTTTAAATAAACATTTTTCAAACAAAAATAAACGTAGAATATGGCTACTGCGGACACCACATGAAAAAAAACGCACCTTGTTATCTACCTCGAAGGTGGTGTGGAAAAGAGTGCACGTTTCAACTCTGTAAATCGAATTATCTCCAAAACGGTTACTTTTACGAATAAAAGTCATGATATCTTTATTGTTGGAAATTTGATAATTAATATTTTTTCTGTAAAAGCCCCTTAACGAAATATTCACGAAATACCGTTTTTGGTGACTCTTGCCTCCCCTTAAAATTTTTAGCGGCACTTGGATCGATGACGACTTTTGACATTGTGTTTAGAACCACAATATCAAGGCTTATACCAAAATCCAGCTTTCCGGGAATTTTTCCGAAGTTTTGCTTTTATTTTGTCTAATTTCTCTGGACTATTATACCACATTGGACTGCTATATACGATCCCTGTAAATCTTACGTTAGGATGGCAGGAATTTATATACAGGCAAACGAAATTCTAGTTTCCAGGTGCTACTTTTGCAAAGTAGTTCTACCAGCATCTAATGTGTATTAATACTACAAGTATTTCGATAATTTCGGGTTATATGTCGATAACTTGTTGCACAATAATAAGAACTGTCAGTTTGACAGCTTAAATAATCCCACCGCGAAGCGTGCCATCTCGTGGTGTTTCAATACGTCGAGTCTCGAGAGTTTTCGATTGTCGAATTGTATAGAGGTAGACTATACCATGAGCAAAGAAAATAAGTTAAAAAAAATAAACATGAGATTCATACATTTACTATTTTGTGTTTACTTGTCAAATCTTTAATTCGTTTATGTGATTTTAATTTTGTTTTTCTACTCCTGTAACTAAAATAGCATATAACATACTAAAACATACACGTTTCTAAGTGACATTTTAATCACGCCTTCATAACCTGTGACTAACACCTTCGTAGTCACGGGCTAAAATTGGCAACGATGTTTTAGTCACGGGTTGAAGTTAGGTTCAGACAGTATTTGCTTTATTAGCCACAGCCAAAACTAAAATCAAGTTAGTTTTCAACAGTCAACTTTGACGTTAGCATCTTTGTCACTCGTGGGGCTTAAACGCTCGCTCACTCACGTTTTAACTCTGCCTTACTCGTGACCAAAGACTAGCTTTACGCACTTGTATCGTAATTTACTATTATATCACATATTTTCAAGGATATGTGATTTTGATATCTACCATTATACAAAGGTTGATATTATAGCGGTTATACAAAGGTTTGTATCATCGATATCTACATAGTTACTGAAATAACTGTTGTAATACATAGAAACTGAAGATCATGACGCATTTCTATTGGTTTCTAACCTTATGAATGGCAAAGTCAAATAAATTTCACCAACCGTTGTCAGTCTGCTTCTTTAAAAATCAATTGCTTAAGAAACAATAAACTAAGCCTCAAAAATAATTAAAAAATCAATTAACAACCTCAAAATTGCCTTTTTAAATCGAAAGATTTTAAACTTTTGCGGAGAATTCGCATTTTTGTCGATTGTAAACCTGTTCAATACACCCAAATTATAAACTTCAGTTATTTATTTTTCTATAATTGGGTGGTAGTAAATTATACCAGACTTTGAAAGTGCAACTATGATATTAAAATATTTCCTCCGAATATGATGTCAAATTAAAGAGGCAAACAGTATCGTTAATGTTACGTTTGAAAACTAATAATTGAACAAATTAGAAATACAAAATATACCGGATGGATAAAAAAGGTCTCCAAGTTGGGCACCGTACAGCTTCCCTGATAAATCAGCTAATGAAATGAATTTCGGGATCATTGTCGAAGAAACATTGTAAACTATGGATGCTAAGTCTCACACAAGTTTGTTAAAAAATACCCGAACTGGAGACTTAAAAAGATTGGTTTTCGAAAATGCTTTTTACACGGAATTTTAAGTTTTATATTCAAACGTGTACATCAATAATGATACAATATTTATTTTGATGCCTAAGCCGTGTTTAGTAACTGAGCTACTTTAGATAAGTTATAAACTGTCAATGTCTTATTTGGCATTAGTAGCTTTTTGTAACTAAATATGCATACACTGCTAAAAATATTCAACGGGACATTGAAACGCCTCAAAATGGCGGATTTTAAAACAACCAATCAGAAACAGGAGCAAAATTGACCACACTGTCATTAATATAGCCACTGTAGCTGCAACCACTTGAGAGTTACAGTATCATGGTTTTTCTCTAAAAATTATCAATTAATTTTCAATTTAGGACTTCTGTGCACATCTACACGGTAACGGCTTTCATTTAAAAAAAGAATGATCGAAATCGGCCCAGTGGAGGTCTCAAAATAGATGTCGAAAAAAAAAACGCTTCACGTTTTAAATATATAGATGCCATTTTCGCAATCAACGTCCAAAAAAACCCTAATAACGACACCCATATCTATTTTCAGGCTTATATACCCCATTTCACCTCCTAAGGGGTTGATTTACGGAAAATCACGAAATACGTGTTTGCTTATTTGTTTTTAGGAGTACTCCTACGAAGTTTCAAGTCGAAATGTCTATTTGATATTATTTTTCCATACAAAATTGGAACCCCCATTTTACCCCTTTAGGGGTCGAATTTCGAAATATCCTTCCTCATTCTTTGTATACATCATAAAGGAAATCTCTGTGCAAAATTTCAGCTTACGAGGTCCAAGGGTTTGGGCTGGGCGTTGATGAGTCAGCGAGTGAGTGAGTCAGGACTTTTAGAAATATATATATATAAGATAACATAATATACTACTAGTAATCTTTTATCCAGTTCTGACATCGATAAATATTAACTAACATTTTCCGCTAGTGGTGAAAATACATATAGGTACTCGTAGGACAAAAATTATGCAACAAGTCAATTATTTCTAATCGATTTTTAGAGATACAATCAAGTAAATGTCACTTACTTATCAAATTGAGTTGAGTTGAGTTCCAAGAAGCTCTAATATTGCCTATTTATTATTTCGATTATACTCTGTTGCGAACTGGGACATTTTCTTGAAATTTTTACTTTATTAGTATTTTTCGGCGAAGCAAAATACCCGGTATGATACATTTTGCGACGGCATAACTTGACAACTTCTATTTATGCAAAGATAGTATAGCAGATGTCATTTAGATAACTACCTATGCCATGTTGTATTAGAATCGGAAAATTTTGTAAGACGAATTAACGGATACATTAAACATAAACGTGATTGTTATAGTTTGTGAAAATGTGGTTGACGTAATTTTGACAGTTTGAGGTATTGCAATACGTTCTAAATGACGGGTCAATAAATATTTTTTTGCACTTCTGGGACTAAAGTTGATACTTTAGTCCCCGTAAACAGGGACTAAAGTAGATCATTTAATCCCTAGGGACTAAAGTAACTCATTTAATCCCTAGGGACTAAAGTAAAAATGATACCGTAACTATGGTAAATTTATGTACACACGAGGTTAGTAGGTTAGGTTTTGTTTGTCATCTGACACACACTGACGTAAAACTTAACCTGCAAATCTCGAATTTGACATATACTGACAATACACTTCAGTACTGCCAACTGATTCAGGCTATCCAGGACCTGCTGCAATTCAGTTTGTAATAAATTATAATTGTCAGTTTCCAAATTGACAGATTCCAAATTTTGGAAATGTTTGATGATAATGTTCCCAAAAGTGCAAAAAATAGCGTATATACCTCGGGACTAAAGTGTCTAAATCCCTTGAGTGGTTATTGCCCTCGGGCATCGCCCTCGAGGCAACAAACTCCACTCGCGGGATTAAATGGTGCACTTTAGTCCCTCATGATATAATATACTATTTTGCACTTGCGGGACTAAAGTTGGCACTTTAGTCACTTATTTCAGGGACTAAAGTAGCTCATTTTATCTCTAGGGACAGAAGTAATTACTTTAGCCCCTAGGGACTAAAGTAAAAAATGTTACCGTATCTATGGTAATGTATGGTAAATTCGGGGTTAACAGGTTAGGTTTCGCGTCAGTTTTGACATAAACTGACGCAAAACCTCATCTATTAACCTCGAATTTGACATAATTGTGAGCTCTTGTCATAATGACTTACAGTGCCACCAACTTTAAAATTTAGCAAAGGCTACTAATTTTAAAATAATTGTAACTAAAATGTCAATAAATGACGTTTAAAAAAACGGGTTTTCGTTTTCAATCTTCCTGCAACGTGAAAAAAATAGTATATGCAACTCGGAGAGAATGCTATTTTGCTTCAGTGCAATTTCTCTCCCTCATTGCATAATCTACTATTTTCCCGCTGCTGATCGTGTAAGTCAGTGATATAGCCTAGTAACAAAACGTGTAATAAGTCAGTGATTATATTTGTTTGCTGTTTTTTCTTAACAACGGTAGGATAATAAAATTAGCAAAGCAAGATGCAGATTTAGACGTTTTGTTTATAAATTGCAAGTGTTTATGTGACATGTGACATTCACAGATAACACGACTCACGAAAACTAGTCCTGGTGACAGGTGACAAACCAAACGATTTTTTCAAAAATCTAGGAACATTTCGATAAGCAGCGGGAAAAATATAATAAGATAACTCGGAATGTATCGCCTATTAACATTTTCGGTAGGCAACAAGCCGCGACTTCGTCTTGACTTGTACTTGTCTACCTCAAATGTCAATAGGTCCTTACATTCCTTGTTACTTAAATAGCTATTAAAGAATGGAAGATTACTACTACTACTAAAAGTTGTAAGGTACACCGGGGTAAGTGTACTTTCGGAGTAAGTGGAACCCATTCCCGCTATTTTTGTAAATACGAATTATAGCCCCTCTATTTACAAATAGTAGCGACATCGTGGGGCAAACCTGATGCAAACATGAAAATACAAAAAGTTACTAAACGATACGAGCAACCGCGGGATATTTAAAATTTCGTGTAAGCAGTGAAAAAATAACAGATTAATCATTACAATTTTTTACTCAGACAAACTACTATATACATTTTTTGGTAGAATCTTTGAGTCCATTTTTTAACAACAAAATACGTTCGTGTGCAAATATAACAATTTACATTGTTTTTTAAATTCCCCTACAATTAGCAAAGTTAACATCCGGATTCAACTGTAGAATCTGGTTTTCTAGTGCTTGCATATGAGTGTAATTTATTTTATTTATTGCAGAAATATTAGTTTTAAAAATTGCCTCAATTTTAGTAAAAATTTTAAAAGTTAATCGTATGAAACTGCGACTCTGAGAAATGTATGTACAATGTATGTTTTAAAGTTTGTGTGTAGTCCGCAAGTTCGCAAGGAAGTCCAGTCCGCAAGTAAGTCCGCAAGTCCGGAAGTAAGTCAAATTACCAAACTCTCTAATCGATCGCGTTTTGTACGTGATCACGTTGAATAATATTCAACCACGCATTTTTCCTACTTTTATTGTGCGGTATTCTGAATAGCTGAAATCCTTTTCTGCCACTATTTCTACATTTGTCGACACAACACCCTGGCATTTCCACGTCCTTGACTTCAAATTAGCCGCCGAAGAGAAAAACACGACAAATGTCAATGTCACAGGTTATGCAACTTCCTTGTCAATTTTTAAACATGCTAGGGACTTTAAGGGATACCAACGTGATTTTGCCCCAGCGGCAACATCAAACGTTGTCGCTACTATTTGTAAATAGAGGGGCTATAATACGAATTTTAAAGTTGCTCCATCTAGTGGATTTTAATGTTACTACCATCAACTACAAGCGCAGAGTGCGATTGTAACGCTACATCGCCAGTTTACTCGAGGAGACGCAATTGTTCGGATGTGTGCAGTTTTTGGTAGCATAGTGACCTCGTGCAACACGTGAACTATTATTAATAATTTCGAGTGTTTGGAAGCCAGTTTCATATTATACACAGTAAGTACTTACCAATGCGTTGTTTAAGATATGATTGCAGTACAGAAGTGATATTTTTATCAGTTTTATTGAAACCTGCGTGGGTTACACTTGCCCCAGAAAATATCTCGTTGGGGCAAGTGTAACCCTGTTTAGGTTCCGCTTACCCCAGTCATATTCTTGGGCACATTTCGACCGTTTGCTAATAACTTTTATCATTGTAGGCTTTATTTTTAAGAGGGTCTTGTATCATTTTAATTTTAGATTACCTACAACAACGAAAGCGTGTTCACAAAAAAATCTATATTACAAAGGTTTAAAATTATATAATGAAATGCCTGATGAAGCGAAACAGGCAACAAATGTATCTCACTTTAAAAGGTTATGTTCTAACTATGTCAAATCTGTTTGTAAATGAATTATGTGTCTTTTTTTTGTAAACATCTATCTTGATGAATAAATTTACTTACTTACTTACTTACTTAATTTGTTATAGGGATGGTGCGTACGTATAATCGGAAGAAAGATCCGCCACCCTATTCCAAAGAAGATTTGAATGGGGCAATAAATTCAGTTAAAAGTGGACAGTTAACTATATACAGGGCAGCAAAAACATATAACATACCAAAGCCAACATTATATAAGCACGTACATGGGCAAAGGGGAGTCAAAAGTAAAACCGGAGGTAGAGCAACTGCTATTCCATATGAAGAAGAGCAAAAAATGGCTAATTGCATCAAGACGATGGAAATGTGGGGTTTCGGCCTCTCAAAGACAGAGGTGTTGAATACCATAGCAAGTTATGTCAAAGAAAATCATATCCCAACACCGTTTAAAGATGGAGTACCAGGGGATGATTATTTCATGAGGTTTAAAAAAACTTTTAACTTGAGTCAGAAGAAACCCCAAAGCGTTGAAGTTGCACGTAAACGAAGTATAGACCCATTCATCATTTCTGCTTATTTTGAATTGTTAAAGGAAGTCACCGCTAATGTTCCTCCTGCACAAATCTGTAACATCGACGAAACCAGTTTTTGTTTGGATCCCAGTCGAATAAAAGTTGTTGGAGAGAAAGGTACTGCTGCTCATAGGGCAACAAGCGGTCCGGGAAAGGAAAATATAACTGTACTTATGGGAGCTAACGCTGCAGGGGAAAAGTTGCCTCCACTGATCGTCTTCAAGGGGAAAAATACATGGGATTCTTGGATGGCAGGGAAAGACCAAGAATATACTGGTATGACATACGCAGCTACCAAAAATGGGTGGATGGAAAGTAAGACTTTCGAAAACTATTTCATAAATAGTTTTATAAAAAACACGTCCCATGAGAGACCAATCATCTTAATCTACGATGGACATAGTTCGCATATTGGCATTTCCCTGGTTGAAAAAGCTGCTCAAGAGAACATGGTTATATTGAAACTACCGCCGCATACGAGCCATGTTCTTCAACCAATGCACCTTAGTGTTTTCAAACCCCTAAAACTGAAGTGGGACGAAGAAATTATAAAGTGGCAAAGGAAAAATTATGGAGTAAAATTACCAAAATCAAACTTCTCGACTATTATTTCAAAAATTTGATTAAACCTAGATACTGCAATTATAAAAAACGGCTTTGCAAAGGCTGGCATTGTTCCATATTGCGATACAGTTATTCCACCAGAAAGCTATGAACCACAAAAATACCGAAGATGGTGCAGCTTTCAGAATGACAAAGAAACGACGAATACTCTGCCATCTGATGAGCCTCTCACAGACATGCCATCAACATCTCCTGCATGGGTTGTTAATGGTAAAACTCCAAGAGGTGGAATAGACGGTTCAGAAGATATTGATGGCACGGCTTCAGGAGTCTGTATAGACGGCTGTGCAAAAGATGTTGATGGCAAGGCTTCGGGAGTCTGTATAGAGGGCAGTGCATCTGGAACTTGAAATATTCGAAGTGTTTTTTTCGAAGAATTGCTTTTGGAACAGGTGAAACAAACACAAAGAACAACTACTGGAAGAAAACAAATTTGCGGGGGTGCCGAAGTAATAACTTCGGTGGAGGCCATCGCTAAGCTAAGACAAGCGAGTGAGAAGCCAGTTAAGCAAGTAAAGAAACAGAAGAAAAAAATTATTCACATTGAAGAAGACAGCAACGACAGCACTTACAGTGAAAATCTCGAAGAATTACAAATCGATTCAGATGAAGTGAAGGTCGAAGATGAGCGTATGGAGATGGAGAAAGAAAATGATTTTGTTGATTTTATGTCCAAAGACGTATCTATGGTGGAAATGGGGGGCTGGATTATTGCTAAATTTTGTCATAATAAAAAGATTAAAATGTACGTCGGACAGCTAACTGAAACGGAAACGTGCCTGGAAGCAAAATTCTGTAGGAGGATTTGTTCAACTTCTACATTTTATTGGCCTAACGTTGAGGACAAGAGCATAATTCGACCAGAAGAGGTTTTTAAACATTTACCGCCGCCAACTGTCGATAAACGAGGCAAATTAATATTTGACGTTTCATTTGATACATATAATATTGGCTAAATAAAAGTTGTTTTGAGTTAACTATTTCCTGTAATAAATATTTTTCGTGACAGAATGTGTACTTAATTATATACACTTGCCCCATCCACATTTCTGTGCTTTCTTATGATAATATCAGTCGTGGGTTACACTTACCCCAAACCATGGCGTAAGTGTACCCTAGATTCCAAAAAATTTTTTTTACATTTTTACATTGAAACTGTAAAACAGTTGGTCGTCATACTTTACACACAGATGGCTAATATGTCTGAGAACTAACACATCAAATTTGGTCAAAGTCGAAAGTAAATTGAATAATTTGTGATTAATCAAATTTCAACTATGGACATTTGCGGTTCCACTTACCCCGGTGTACCTGTATGTGGAAATAATAAATGATGAAGATTTGGAACACACAGTGTTGCTGAATGCACTACATTCCCACCATAATATTACATCTGCGATCAGTTACTTGAGGAAGATTAAACATAGAGAGATCAACCTGCAACCTACCGAAGGGTAAAACTCAGAGGTAGGTATAGCGAAACTATAGAACTAATAAATGGCCCACAGCTTCGGGCTACCATACTGAAAAATGCCTGAACAGTGGAGAACACTACCACTATTCAAGAAAGGCGATCGCAACAAACAAGATAATTATAGGGGTATCAACTTATTAAACACGTCTCTAAAGCTTCTAACAAGAATAATCACCACAATGATGACTGGTACGATAAACTTTAATGATGAATAGGAAGACCTCGGGAGTAAAAGATCTTGTTGAGATGCTATATTTGTACCTAGTAAAAAAAATAAGTGAAAAGGCACTGGAATTCAATAAACCAGCTTTCATGTGCCTTCGATAGAGTTCAGCTTAGACACATACGTGACATTTTATTAGAACGACACGTATAAACCGTTCAATAGTTATTTTCCCTATAGAAGGCCCTCCTAGGGTGACGAATTTCGCACTGTAAATATGCTGTCAGTCATTAATAAAAGTTAGGTTATGCCCATTTTATACAAAATGATAATTTTATGTTAATGTACAAAACGTGGTTGCCAGATTTGGTTATGGATTTTATCTACTCCAGTGGGATAAGTAACTCATTACGTCACTCATTTGACACTATTTCCGTTAGGTAATGAAGCTCATTACACCACTCAGTTATGTAATGACTTCATTACCTAACTGAGTGATGTAATGGCTTCATTACCTAACTGAAACAGTGTCAAATGAATGACATAATGACATTTGCCTACTAAAATATTTTTGAAAATGACAGATCTGACATTTCTCTTAATGCACTTTTCACAATTTTAGACAGTTGTAGATAAAATTTTGTACAAAACATGTGTGATAATGCATCATTAATATACTTGTGTGCTTAGATAACTCGTGCTACGCATTCGTTTGTAACTTACACACACGTATATTAATGATGCTCTTATCCCACTTGTATAGTAAATAACTATTGTGCCACTTTTATTCTTGGTTAAAATAAATTTCATAAAAGACAACTTGCTGATGCTGAATACGTTTCATACTTTATCGAGTAGGCATAATGGTATAATGAAAGTCGTTTTTTAATGTAATTATAAATTGTATAATAGTTATTTACTATACAAGTAGGACAAGCGCATCATTAATATACGTGTGTGTAAGTTACAAACAAGTGCGTAGTACGAGTTACGTAAGCACACAAGTATATTAATGATGCATTAACACACATGTACCTATTATACAAAATTTTATCTACAACTGCCTAAAATTGAGAAAAGTGCTTGAAAAGAAATGTCAGATCTGTCATTTTCAAAAATATTTTAGTAGGCAAATGTCATTCGACACTATTTCAGTTAGGTAATGAAGCCATTACACCACTCAATTAGGTAATGAAGCCATTACATAACTGAGTGGCCATTACATAACTGAGTGGAGTAATGAGCTTCATTGCCTAACGGAAATACTGTCAAATGAGTGATGTAATGCGTTACTTATCCCACTGGAGTAGATAAACATATTTAAATATTACAATTTATATATTTTTTCAGTATGCAGTTATATAATAACTTATTTGCAATTATATAATAAATGCATAGTAATACTAGATTGCTGACGGTAACGTAAATCTTTATAAACTAACGTTTCCACATTTAAAAAAATGCAAATGTACGAAATAAGAAATGCCTGTATGCTGGTCTAAACTTCGAGCGGCTTTAGATTTTCATACGAGAAACGTCTTGAGCTTGGTTTACCCTGGGGCCGGATCAGCTTTGGCAGTTGGGTGAATGGATTCTCAGAAGATAGCCACTCATTTTCTATGTCATAAATAAGAATTTTGAAGCAAAAAACCTCCCTATTCCACTTCCATTGTTTCCTTGGTAGTATCTGAATCATTATCAATACCTGATTCTAACTCAGATTCCTCCAATGAAATAAAGAAAAGTGGAATGTTTTCAAACGAAATATTGGTAATTATTTACTTTAGCTTGAAACGCTTAAATTGCAACTTTTGAATGCAGGTTTGCACTGTTCATATGTTTTACGGCTTGCTGAACTCGAATCTGTTGCCCGAAGAGGCAAAAAAATTTATATTTTCACCAAGTAAATACAAAATTAAAATGCACCTGAACTATAACAATTGACACTTCACGTTGCCAACTGTTTTTAAAATACTCTAAACGGTGTAGCACCGCCCAAACGAGCATAAAAGTATAGAGGCCTCTAGTAAATACCTTGGCAAAAATGCAGTATCGTAGACCACTCTAGCTAATGCCAGGAGGGCTTTATGTTAGCTGCAGTTTAAGATTTGTGTGTACTTAGTATCACTAGACTTGTGGTCTACTATACTGCAGTTTTCCCTCATTCTATCTATTCATTTTAAATCAATGGGTGTCGCCCCCGTTGTTTTTCGAGCTTTAAGTAACATATTCGAGCTACAGTCTGCGTTGCGTGCGCACCCAAATAAAATAAAATTTCTGATTTTGTAAGTTTTTGTCATTAAAAACGCCTTTCCACGGACTTCTACGTACTTAGTTTTTGTTCTGCATGGCGTTTTTCTAGGCATTCCAAAAAAAAAAAAGGTTTTTGGCGTTTCAAGTTACTGTAAACTGTTACCGAAATATTTCCCATATGTTTCGCGCAGTCTTCCGAAATAATTTTTTCACAATGATCACAATAATTTTGCCACATGTCGGAGGTACACTTTGAAAGAGCTTCAAGACATAAATGCTTAACGTTATTCTTGGATGAAAGCTGAGAATTTATATGCTTGTTGTAGTAAGTTTTACAGAACCCCCATGCCATTTCAATAGGACTGTATTGGCAATGGTAATGAAGTAATCTAAGAACCTCATGACCATTCTCTTTCAAAAATTCGTCAGTCACGTAACGTTTGTTATTGTCTTTCCTAAAAGGTTGAATTAAACTTCATAGATGTTTTTTTTTGTAATTTTGCCCTCAATTTTGACATTGTGTTTAATCAAACATTCCCCTTCCTTCTATGTGGAAAGTATAATTCCTAGGCCCCGCCCTCCGCCACTGAACCGCGACGGCATTTGCTGAATCGCGACGGCGCTTGCCTATAAATTCTCGTCTTTCTTCTTCCGATAGTTACTCGAGTTTCGCCTCTGACGTGGTTTACACGTTGAGTTACCGTGCTCTTCTGTCCCTTCCCTTTGCAAAGAGTTTCGCCTCTGGCGTGGTTAACACGTTGAGTTACAGTGCTCTTTTGCTTTTTTCCTCCTGATGAAGCCCCTTAAGTGGGCGAAACGTTGAGTTCTTCGATCTCAATCATGACACGGTCCAATCCCGGAAGTCGTTTGTTACTTAATGACAATGGCCGTGAAAGCCTCAAAAATCATCTAGATTATATTGTAGTTCTACTTTTTATTATGTGATTATATGTATACTACTTAAGTAACTGTAACCTGATTTTACTTGTTATATAATAAATAATTACTATCACGATGATATTTGTTTTAATTTTTTGGAATGGTTTAAGATTATAAATGCAGAAGTTTTCATTTTTACCTAAGCCGTAAGTTGATTGTGTTACATTTTGTGGAGTAATTGTAAATTTACTTAAATAGATACATCTATATCAAATCTATTACACCGTGAACAATGTCATTTGAAATTGCTTGCAAAAAATCATATTTACGATAAATAACAGAAGAATCGTGGACTATTTTTAATATTTCTAAATTTCGGCGCCCAAATGTCCAGCGCCCATTCGGCGGGGCCCAATAGTCCCGGCGCCCAAACGGCCGGCGCCCAAACGGCGGCGACCAGACGGCGGCGCCCAAATGTCCTGCTTCGTACTCCAGCACATGATACAAAATACATTAAGTGAAGTACAGAGAGGCTTCACTCCAGGACGATCGTGCACCGACAATATACTGCAGCAAGTAATTGAAAAGGGAATATCAAGTAGGGTGGGCCGAAAAAACCTTCTTTTCGATTTTCTCATGGGGGTAGTGAAAAAAGTTATCTTACCAGTGTATAAAATCATACAAAAATGTTAGGCCCTATCAAATAAAATTTAACTGACCCCCCCTCCTAAAAGAAAATTTTTTAAATGCAAGAAGTTTCGTTCAGGGTAGTTACTAAATTAAGCTATATGGTCTACATAACACAGGATAAAAACAGATTGCCATACTTTGAATTTTAACCGCGCCCCTTTACCCTTAAAAATTCCTGCGGTGCTAAGAGACATACCGACTTTTTGTTCTTTTTTAGTTCTGCACCCAAATATTAAAAATTACTTTATAATTACGGAGTAAGTTTGGGCTTTGAATTAACCCTCACAACTTGTCATGGGTAGGTGGATGAATGCTACTGTTTTATGCAGAAGAAGATGAAGTTCCAATTTTTAAGGACTTTCGACGCGGAAAATTAAATTTATATCAAAATTTAAGCTATTTAGAATTCGAAAAATAATTCGTATCTTTGTTATATGATAAAATATCGACTAACAACTTGAAAATTACAGTTAGGTAAAAACACCTAAATATGCACTTTGGTATAAAGGCGACGATAGTGCTCTGTGACAAATTTCTCTCCTAAAAACTTAAAAAGTTTGGAAACCGCTGCCTTAATACATTTACGGCATCAGGTAGCTTGTGTCTATAATCTCTGCCATTCCTTTCTGCTGTCCGATACTTTCTCCAGCTCTTTTCCCATGTCTTTCATCTATTTTTTTTATAATGTTTTTGAGTGTTTTTCTTGGTCTACCTACTTTCTTCTTTTCTCTGATGTTTATTTGTTGGAATTGATTTGTCGTTCTTTCGTTATTCATTCTTCTGACATGTGCTAACCAATTTAGTTGTATCTTCTCTATATTATGTTTAACCAACAGATAGAGTACAAGCCCCTTCCACAAGTGGGAGCATAATTTGAATAGAATATTGCTATTGGTAAGCCAGTTGTACGCAGTTCAATTTAGTTAAAATTAAACAATTTTTGAATTCTGCAAAAATTTTAAATTGTAACGTGCAAAAGAGGTTTCTGTAATCTAATATGTTTCTCCCAGTAATTAAAATTTTTCTATCTGTTCGTTAAACAAAGTATACATTGATTGTTACTGGTTCTTGTTTTAAGTTGTTATATATTTCTTCGTTTCTTTTCTTGTCGAACTTGGTCGTATTTATGGTAGATGATGGTAGAGTTGACAAAACTTCTGTGGCATACAGTACTCTTAGAATTACTATTTTGTTATACAGCTGTTGTTTAGTTTTTGTGTTGAGTTTTTTTTTTTAGAAGTGTCCTGTTTATTGAAGAATAGGTAATATAATATAATTATGTGCATTTCTTAGTTTGTTTACTATTTCTATATTTATTCTTCCATCGTTACTGATAATTGCCTCAAGTATGTAATTGTATGTGGAGACCTTTTCTAGCTTTCTTTCTTTACATGTGATTTCTATGTTATTCTCTTGTTTACTCCCCTTTATTTCCATAATTTTAGTTTTGTCTGTGATTATTGATATTCCCATTTTGTTTATTTTGTCCGTCCATATATCAATTATTTGTTGCATATTCACTGGTTTATCTGTCGTTACTGTTATATCGTCTGCATATGTTGGCGATTCTATTTGTATCAGTCTGAGTTTCTTATAGCCTATTGCTGTTTTTTAGCGTTTTAATTTTAAAATTTTTTTATATTCTGTCCATATAGATGATAAATAGCAATGGGCTTAATGAATTTCCTTGTTTTATTCCTTTGTGAATTTCGTATTCTCTGATTTTGCTACGTTTATTTGTACTACTTCTTTTACTTTTACATATAGACTTTTTATAGCTTTAATTAAGTTTGGTGCTACTAGTAATTGTTTAAGAGCATTCCACAGTTTTGTTCTATCTAAATTATCAAAGGCTGTTTTTAAATCGATGAAGGTATAGTTCAGATTTTTTTTTCAATTTTTTATTCTATTAATTTACGTAGTACACATGTATGGTCTGTCTTTTGCTTCTGAATCCTCCTTGTTTGTCCTCTAATTATTTCTCCATTTGTTGTCTTAGTCCCTTTTCTAAAACTGCCATATATCTTGATGGCTTCTCGTGGTGTTAGTGTTACGCATATAGCTGTAGTTATTGCAGTCTGTCTGAGGTCCTTTCTTATGGATGAGAATCATTGCATTTGTTTCCCAGTCTTTCTTTCTATCCTCATTGCATATCTCTTTGGTCCATTCTTGCACGATCTCCATATTTAAACAGTTCTGCTGTAATTCCGTCTGGTCCTGCTGCTTTCCCTATTTTAAGTTGTTTTATTGCTCTCTTCTTCTTTTCTTTTCCTTGTTTCCCTTTCCTCTCTTTCTGTATTTGAAGTTATGGAGAATTTTTTTTCATAGTAGTTTCTCTTTAATTTCTTACACTTCTTGTTCTTGTTTCTTTATTTTCTAAAAGATTTAACCATTTTCAAAAATTCTCTATTATTGTTCTCATTTAGTTGCTGTATTTTTTCTCCAAATTCTTCCTAACTTTTCTTTTTCGCTTCATGTAATCTGCCTTGTCTTCTTCTTTTCTTTTTCTTAATGATTTTTTCCACACAATTTTCTTTTATTTAACTTCTGTGTTCCATCACCTTGTTCTCTTATAGTGGTGTTATTTTCTTTTTCTCCGCATATTTTTATTGCTGCTTCTATGAGGATGCTTTTTACTTTTCCAATTTTTGGTTTATGTAGGGGTTTGGTTTTCTCGCTCCCACTTTGTTAATTCCTCGGTTATTTTTCGTTGGTATTCTTTTGTCTTCGTCTTTTAGTGTTTCTTCTTTGATGTGTGTATGTTGTTTTCCTACTTCAAATAGATATTTTAGCTGAAGTCCCATTCGGGGTCTGCACAAGCCACTAAACCTTCAATTTTAAAAATATAGAAGATCTAAAGGTATTAAGCGATCAAGTGGACCATATTGTATATTGTCTCATGCAGATTATCTGAATCTCGCCCACATATATTGCCTATAGCTTCTCACTCTATATTTTTCAATATAAATTCCAAAGCGGTGAATAATTTTGGTGAGATCATATCCCACGACCAATGCTAAATTTATCTGTATCTCTTGCAACCTTAAATGTTTAGAATCAAGAATGTAGGTATATCTGTAGTCTACTTGACTTTTATCGGCGCCTTTAATATTGCAGTTTAGAAAAGTTTGTCATATTCTAGACATCAATAACAATCTTTTGATTATTTACTCCATCCTCGTTCTAAATCCTTATTGATGTTTGGGCTGATAAAAATCCAGTTTGGACATTAATCTTCCTGTTCATTATCATAAACCATTTAGGTATATGTGAGTAAAGAGGTTGATCGGTATATAATTTTCTAATTTAGTAACTGATTTTGTGGTGGTATTAGAATAGTAAACACAAAAAGGCATACTTACACTATAAGAATAGCAAAACGAAGAAAGAACTTGAATGCTATAAAAGAGGTAAATATATAGAAATAGTACATAATCAAAACAAGTAAACATAAGCGTACAACTAATCAGAAAATAGGAGAGGAAGAATAAATTCCCCGCTTTTTGACCCTATACTGTTATCAATAATCTAGAAAATAGAGATGATAGACAACAAATACAAATAGCAATGGGAGTAAATAGTGGAGAAATAGTGAAATCGTAAAAAACTTCAAAAATAGAAAATTCCCAGAAGATGAAATCACTTATGAAATAATAAAACATGAATGAAGTGCTTTGGAAGAAAAACTGGCGAATCTCACCAAACGAATACTCAGTTTTGAATTGACACTTTCCGTGTTGGAATAATGAACGACTCTCTCCTGTGAAGAATATGAGGCGATAAACATACAGTCCCATAGTTACCACGCAAAACAAAATGATAGCTACAGTTATCGAAAAATTAATAATACCATACATAACAATAATAATGCTGTCATATTCCAAACCTGGCACTTTGTATGAAAATGTTTGAAAAACTTTTACAATTGAAAATTGGTTTTTCAATTTTTCACTCATACTTCATACATAATAGCTACGAGGTAACTGAGTTGAAAACGAAAGACAATAAAGTAAATCCAAATTCAGCTTTTGCTGAATATTTTGCAATTGGTGTAAAAAATTGGCTATAAAAAGAAATTCTATTTAAGAGCAAAAAGGAAGTTGGATCAGGAGCTTTTAAACAAAGTATGTCAGTGTACATAGTGTTGGTGTACCGATATTACTCATTTGCTTCTATCATCAACCAGTACATATTAGACACGTTGACATGTCTTGTTAAATCTTGACTTTTACAATAACTATACTATTGATGTTGTGTTTAACTGTTTCTGGGAACATTTAATGTACGCCTTTGAGGTGGCTTTTCCTAAATGTAAATTAAATAATTTTCGAGGATGCCCCAAAGTATTTAAACCGAGTTTTTACTTAAAAGATATGTCCAACAAATTGAGAGACCTCAATTGGTTGCGTAAACAGGTGAATTCTGATGCCTTAAATTATATTTATAAAGAGAGAAAAAAAGAACTTAAAAATATCATAACGGCGGAAAAGCAGTTTTTTAATGATAGCGTAATTAAAATTCTTAAAATAAATCTAAAAGCGTTTGGAGACTGGTTAATGATAAACTAAAAGGTGGTTGTAAGACCTCTCCAAAAATTGAGCTGAATATTAACGAAAAAGTCATCTCCGATAGTCGGTCGGTGGCTCAATCTTTTGCCCTGCACTTTGGAAATGTTGTTATTGTGCAATTAAACGCACAATTTCCCAATGGTTTGTCAAATGCGTGTACAACTTCTAAGCTTGAAAACAGTTCTATGGTATTTATCCCTGTTTCTGATTATGATATCCAAAAAGCTATCTTTGACTCAAGAAACAAAAAGTCGACTGGGTTTGATGAAATTCCCATGTCATTAATCAAAAAATGTAGTGATATGTTGTCTCCCATATTGGCAAAGATTTTAAATAAATCCGTACTTTCTGGTACTTTTCCTGAGCGTTTAAAGGTAGCTCTCGTTCTACCAATATATAAAGAACAAGACCCCAAAATGATTGAAAACTGCCGACCGATATCCCTACTTAGTTGTATATCTAAGATATTTGAAAAAGTACTTTGCAAACAAGTGTTTAGTTTTTTTTAATATGAGAGGACTAATCACAACCTGTCAACATGGATTCAGAGAGAAATTTTCTACAGAAACTGCCAGTACCGAGTTTGTACAACATATTTACAACGCTACTGATCAAAATGAATTTACTGCTGGAATCTTTTTCGATTTCTCCCGTGCATTTGATGTTGTAAATCCAGCTTTTGTTACTGATAAAATGAATGCACTCGGCTTAAGGGGCTCTCTGAATAAATGGTTGGTGTAATTTCTTGTAAATAGGAACTTTATTGTGAAAAACAATGATGTATACTCCGATGTACATTGTTTAAAATTAGGTACGCCTCAAGGCAGTGTCCTTGGCCCGTTGATTTTTCGTTTGTACATAAATGACCTGCCTGAACACATCAGTTTTGGCAAAACTTTTATGTATGCGGATGATACAAGTATAATAGTAAGTGACAGAGATCCTAATATCCTCAGCACAAAAATAAGTCAAATTATTAATGATTTCACACTGTGGTGCACCAAGACCAATTTAATTATAAATATATCTAAAACTGTTCTTGTTGAGTTTTACCCAAAATTTAAGTCACCCGTACTCCGGGATATTTTAGTTGGTGACAAGAATATAACAAAGGTTACTGACGTCAAATTTCTTGGCCTTTGTATAAATAATAATTTTGACTGGTGTAGTCATATAAATGATATGTGCTTAAGACTCAAGCGTAATTTTTTTGCTATTTTAAACCTAAAAAATGATTTTTCAATTACAGCACTTATGTCTACTTACTACGGACTTGTATATCCTATTTTATCATTCCATATTTTGTCATGGGGACAGGCTCAACATTTTAATGGAGTATTTGTTTGTCAAAAAAGAATAATTAGGTTGATTTTTGGCATACAACCTAAATATTCATGTAGAAAAATATTCAGTGAAAATAAAATTGTAACAGTCGTTAGTATATATTTATATAAGTTATTATGCTATGTATACGTAAATAAAGATACTTTTGCCTTAAATGGTGACAACCACCAATATAACACTCGTAACAAAGATGATATTCATCATCATCATCATCATCGTCAATCAGCTCATCTGCGTCCACTGCTGGACATAAGCCTCCCGTAGTTTAATCCATTCTTGCCGATCCTGTGCTGTGTTCATCCAGTTTGTCCGAATTCTCTTGATATCGTCGGACCATCTTGTTGGTGGTCGTCCTCTGCTGCGATATGCGTCTTGGCGCGGTCTCCACTCCAAAGCCTTTTTCGTCCAACGTCCGTCCGTAAGTCTTGCCACGTGGCCCGCCCAGTTCCATTTTAGGGTGGCTATCCGTTCCACAACATCAGTTACTCCAGATATTTCCCTCACATTTTTGTTTGATACCTTGTCTTTCAGAGAAATGCCCAACATTGATCTTTCCATCTTTCTCTGAGCAATGCGTATCTTGTTCACAGATTGCTTTGTAAGAGAGAGAGTTTCGGCTCCGTACGTAAGCACAGGTAGCACACACTGGTTGAAGACCTTCCTTTTTAGACATATTGGAATATTAGCGTTGAAGACATGTCGCAATTTGCCAAAGGCGGCCCAAGATAAACCTACTCTGCGCTTAATTTCGCAGGTCTGATTGTCTGTCCCAATGCAGATTTCATGGCCCAAGTATTTATAAGAGTGAACTTGGTTTATGCAATTACCACCTACGGATATTTGTTCACTCATAACGAGGTTTGTCAGGTATTCGGTTTTATTAATGTTTATATTTAGCCCAACAGTGATATTACAGATGATATTAGAGCCCCTGATTTCAATTATTTTTACTACAAAAAATCTCTGTATTACGCCGGTCCAAAATACTTCAATCTTCTATCGGCTGAACTACGACAAATAAAAACTAACTATATTTAAGAGAAAACTAAAAGACTTCTTCCTTCAGATGCTTGTTATTCTATTAATGAGTTTATTGAGCACTGTGTTAAACGTGAACCAACCTGACCCTTTAGTGCATATTTCTATTTTGTGTATTGCTATATGCCTACAATACTTAGCGTCTTTTATATAAAATTTTGGACTTGTCTGAATTGTTTTTATATACTTATTTGTATGTAGAAGCTACAATATGGACTAATAAATTCTTATATTATCTTATCTTATCTTAACCTGCACAGAGAAGCAGTGTATACTTCTTGATATTATTATTTGGTTGATAAAATTCTGTTTGATAAAAAAAATAGCACGCTATTTGTATGTACGTATCTTCTATTACAGGCTGCTGAGAAAATCAGGGAACATAATCTTTCCATGGCAATATTTGCACAGGGCTGGACTCATGAAACGTTACATGTTGAACCAACGGACACATTATTGGAGAGATTTTTGAACAGAGATAACGCTTTTTGGAGAAGTTTGTGGCCTTACATGTCTACACATCCAATAACCAAGTGTTTTCAAACCTTCTTTTATGTTGGCGTGTATGAAGTAAGCAATTCAGGCATTAATTATAATTGCCTATAAATTGTAACAAAGCTACCATGTAAGATACTGTACCCTTGAATTTCAAATTTTAATTCTTTTGAACTAAAATGTAGTGTATTCCAATAGATGTTTATTGTTACGCTCATTTTGTCATTTTCTCTTATAATAGTTGAAATAATTAGTCAGATTTGACAATTTACATTTATTTTCTACAAATACAATATTTTACCTATGGTTAGGCAACCCAAATACCACCATTGGCGTGAAGCTGTTCGTCATCACTCGCAGGTTTGTTTCAGCTTTTTTTCTTCAGCTCGGTTGTGTACCTAGAAATTTGTATTTTTAGCTTTTTAATTCTACGCCTTAGAATTGAGATTTTCAATTCTACGCCTTCGAAATGAGTTTTACCTCTACGCCCTGTGAATTGAATGTTATCGCTTGGAATAGTTTACCGCATTGGTGTGGTTTATTCTAGCTGGAACTGGTGGTGCATTTATGAGCCGGAGTGCCACTCATCCCTGCTGCTAAAGTTTGCTGCTAATCGCCTGCGGGCGCCGCATTGCAACAACGAAGCTCGTCTGCAACCCGTTACGAAGCCGTTTCCATGGCCAGAGAACTGCCTGGTTGCGTCGTCCACCAGCTCGACACCACGTGTTGTGCGTACCTGAGAGGTTTTTGTAGCAATTTAGTTATGTATTGATTGTCGATTTGGTTTATAAGTATGACCTTTTAGAATTGCTATTATGGTATTTTGTGTATTACGATTTGTGTGCTTTACTTGCGTAACTAGTTATTTGATTAGATGGATTTACTTACCCGGTAGCACGATTTAGCCGTGTTTGTCGGCCGGGCAGCGGTAAACTCGGCCCTTTTATTTCGAAGTCCATTATCCGCCATTTGCTTGGTTGGAAACTTAGTACAAAATTAACGGCTGTGTCTCGGGAACCGGCATGGGGACCCTTTTGTTCGATTTCAAGCTTTCGTGATTTGATTACGCAATTTTAAAGTTGTATAATATTGTCAAGAGTATATTGAAGCAGATTTTGAAGCGTTCATTGACATTCCTGATGTCTTTACTTTAAGAAACTATCTGGAATCTATAAGTCCATATAATCAAGGTGTTTTCGCCTCCTAGAAATATTGAATATTATAATAGAGTCATTTCCAGCTGACAATCGGGGTTAGACGTCAGTTAATTGCAGATTAATTGCTTACACAGTTGGTTTATTGTTAATTTTCGTTTTGCGGAACGCCGTAACTGGTGGAGGAAATTTTAATTGTTTATGCCGCGCCCATATAATTATTTTAAAGTGTTTGTTTTGTCATAGCCTGCCTTGGTATATATATGTAGTTGTATTTATTATTGCGGGTGTGTGTGTGTGTGTTTCTGACACTATAGTACCAATTTGTATAAAAGCTGTGATAAGTTATTGGTCGTTACTATTTTGTTTGATCTGCTGGATTTATCTTGTACCTTGTGATGGTGCGATGCAAGGATTATTCGATGTCGAAGAACTGGCGCCCTCTCACTTCGTATTTTTTTTGTATTCTTTTTCAGCGTAGCTGGAACCCCGACCCTTCTCGGCGAGTTAGCCCATTTAGGCCGATATTTAACAGCCGGCAAAATATCTAATATAACTTTCTCCAATAGGTAAGACCAAACCCTTTATCCTTCCTCACATCATATGGTTAAGATTCCATAAAAATAACAGAATTTAGTAGAGCCTCTCATTATGAACTATAATTAAGTCTATATTTTTTCAGATTGAGGAAACATTTAATTTTATATAATTTTTAGAAATGGTTTAAGCTACATTCTCAAGAAGTACAATTGTCACACTTTTTGCACTCAAACGAAAAGCTGCCTGAAGATACCTGCATTCCTACCTCAACCGGAACATGTAATTGTTTGCAGTTGTATCTGTATGATACCTACACATCCTGTTTTATAACAAATACACATTTAGATTCTAGAAGACTTTACATCCGTCATCTATTCTCGTGTGATATTGCAGTAAATGGTAGCACATCGTATTTTACTATGTAAAGAACACGATAGACTCTGCTAGAAATGATTATTTAAGCTTAGTTTTGTTGGTGAAGCAATCTAACGGTGCCTTCAGAAAAGTTATTTGTCATTCTATTGCCCGAGAGACGTTGCGAAACAATTTTTCAATTGAGGAAGTTCCCATGTGCAAGGATCCAGATATGATTAATATGGTTGCCTATAAGCATAAAGTACCGAAAGATTGGGTAATGTTCGTTTTGTTATTTTAATCAATTCATAAATTAGATCAATTTAAATAAATAATAATCACGTTGTAATCTGATGCACAATAATAATTGCAATTTATAAATTTTACTGTTTGATGGGTGAATACTGTTTGTTGGGTTGCATACTAGTTAGTGGGTTGAATACTGTTTGGTGGGTTGCATACCATTGTGGTTTATTTAAGTCGTTTTTAAACCTAGCGTAAACGGAATAAATATGTGACATCATGACTTGTTGATGACGTGCATAAACTGGCTCCTTGCCTTTCCTTTACTAAGGTAAACTATTTTCTTAATATATATTTGTGGATTTTTTTATATTTTATATTTGTGCATAATGTAAATAAATAGACGGAAAGGAATTGTTCAAATATTTTTTTAAATTTCATTTAAAAAAGTAGGCTTTTTTAAATTAATTTCAGTGTGAAGTGCGTTAGCAACGAGTTACGTTAAAATGCAGTTAACCGTAGTTGTGTTGTTAAGAAAAATAGCATACCGATACTTTATTAGCATTTAATCACATGTTGGTAGTACTGGCGTGTATTGTTGGTAGCACTGTCAGTCTATGTCAAATTCGATGTTAGTAGGTTAGATTTTGTTTGTTATTTGAGACAGACTGACGCAAAAGTCTTGACTTGCGGTTGCGTGATCGGGGCGGAACACTATTATACTTATTACAAATTCCTGAACTATCATTGTTATGTTGTTATTTTGTTAAACTTTAGATCACAACCTATATATTTCTTTCTCTTACTTTGTTAAATCCTTTTTTGTTTTGTTTTTAAATTTTTTATTTGCTAATTGAAGTTGCTTTACTGGGTACCTTCTGTTTGCAACTCAAAAATTGTAAATAAATAAATAAAACATAACCTCGAATGCAGGCTTTCACGGCCGTTGTCCATAATGATAGGTTCTTCCGGGTTATGCCGTGGTCGTCGATTTGAACTTGACGTTTCGCTACTCATGCTGTCAGCTTCTTCAGAAGTTTTATAAAACTGATGTTGGTGCCTTTTGCTCCTGGTTATATACCAAGGAGTCGTTACGGTTGGCTGCTCATGTAGATCTTGCATGTGATTCAGATTTGTCGTTTTTCCGCTTGGTTGTTCACGTGAAACTTGTTTATGGATGGATTGGTTTTGCAGAGCTACCTTCCATGTGTTACTAAGACGATAGCCGTCTTCTCGATTGAAATTATTTGGATTTTTAATAATTTCTAGTGATTCCCGAATAACACGAGGGAAGTATTTTTTAGTTCTGGCTAGTATGTTTACGGAGTCCTAATTTATTCTGTGGTTCCCTGGTCCTAATAAGTGTTCTGCGATGGCCGATTTTTGTATGTTTCCAAATCGTGTGTGGCTCTGGTGTTCTTTTATTCGACATTGGATGCTTCTTCCCGTTTGTCCGATGTAAGATTTGCCACAAGTACATTGGAGCTGGTAAACGCCTTCTGTCTGTAGTCTGGGCAAAGAATCTTTGTTGGAGGGGAATCAATTGTTCGACCTTTCTTATTGTACCATAGCGGACTCCAATGTTCTTTTTATCTAATACCTTTCTTATTCTGTCGGTTACTCCGGCGATGAAAGGAAGGCAGGCGTAATTAGTAGGTTTAGGTTTAGGTTCTTTCGGTTTTATGGTATATTGACACGCTTTCTTGATGTCTCGTCGACTGTAGCCATTCCTGAGTAAGGCTGCTTCCACATGGCTCAATTCTTGTGGTTTACTGTCCTCGTCACAGATAGCGTTGGCCCGATGGATAAGAGTCTTTATCAATGATCGTTTTTGTTGGGGATGATGATGAGACAAAGCATGCAGATAGCGCTCGGTGTGAGTCTTCTTTCGATATACTGTATGGCTTAATCTGTTGTTAGCGGTTCGTTTCACTAACACGTCCAGGTAGAAGTCTATTTTCTTCAGTTTCAATAGTAAATTTGATTTTGGCATGGTGGTTGTCTAAGTGTGCCAAGACAGCTTCAAGAGCTGCTTTTCCATGGGGCCATACAACGAAAGTGTCGTCGACGTAGCGGAACCAGCATTTAAGTTTGAGATGGCTGGACTGAATAGCTTCATCTTCAAAGGCTTCCATAAATATGTTAGCAACGACTGGAGATAACGGGGATCCCATAGCAGCTCCTTCCTTTTGCTCGTAGTATATTCCTTCCCAAAGAAAGTAGGTCGTCGTGAGGCACATCCTTACTAACTCTGGAATATCTTCTCGAAGCCCTTGAGGAACGAAGCATTGTTGTATAAGATTTACTGAATCTTCTACTGGAACATTGGTAAACAGGGATTCCACATCGAAACTGACCAACATGACCTGGTCCGTTACTTCCAACTCAGCCAATATTTCCACGAAATGCTCAGAGTTCTTCACGTAGGATTCTGTTCTGCCTACGTATGGTTGTAATACGTTAGCGTGGTATCTGGCTAGTTCATACGTAGGAGATCCGCAGGTGCTAACAATTGGCCTGACTGGAACTTCTGGTTTGTGGATCTTTGGAAGTCCGTAAATTCTGGGCGGTCTAGTATCGCTAGGCAGTAGTCGTCGATGTTCCGACTCTGGTATTAATGAGCTTTTGATAGCTCCTCTAACCTGGCGTTCTATCCTCGACGTAGGGTCCTTCTTCAGTGTTACGTACTGTTCATCGTTCAGTAGTGATTGAATTTTGTTCCGGTAATCCTTTCTATTCATTACTACGGTGGCATTTCCTTTGTCAGCGCGTAGAACTACAATGTCTGGATTGTTTCGGATTTCCTTCAGAGCTTGTGTTTCGGCTCTGTTGACGTTCCTCTTTGGTGGTTTAGCACGCTTTAATATACGACAGGTCTCGTGTCTTACTTCCTCGGCTTGCTCAACTGGGAGTTTGCGAATAGCACTCTCATTTTCAGCGATCACTTCTTCATTAGGTATGTGGGATGGAGTGATGGCAAAATTCAATCCTTTTGCCAAAATCGAGGTACAGTCCTTAGAGAGGGGTTGGTCCGAAAAATTAATTACCGTTTTCTTGATATCCAATCCTGGTACCGGTGTGACTTTGGCTTGAAGCTTCTCGAACTTCTTAATATGTTTTTGGGTCGTATTGCTCATGTGGTGTTCTGACTGAGCATAGCTGATACGATCCACTGTGTTCCAAAGGTTTTCATCCAAAATTTTATTGAGCTCGAGATGTAGGTAGTAGAGCTCGGTAGATGTTCCTTGGAGTTCGTAATAAGTATGGCGTACTCTTTCCCTAGTAAGAGCACTTTCGGTCCGATCGATAATCCTTCGCGCAGCAGCAGTTTGTAAGTGGTGTTGAACCTTGACAAATTTAGGTTTGACTCCTTTGTCACGGCAGCGTTTCAAGAACGCCAATGATGCAAGCAGTTCACTCTTCTTCTTCCATAACTTGTCCAGTTTCATGGTCTTCTTGAATATGTCCTCCCCGTAGAGGCGTTTAATAGTCGAATACCGACTAAACATACTAGCCAGAACTAAAAAATACTTCCCTCGTGTATATGTATGTATATGTATATTTATTAGGGAATCCCTAGAAATTATTAAAAATCCAAATAATTTCAATCGAGAAGACGGCTATCGCCTTAGTAACACATGGAAGATAGCTCTGAAAAACCAATCCATCCATAAACAAGTTTCACGTGAGTAACCAAGCGGAAAAACGACAAATCCGAATAACATGCAAGATCTACATGAGCAGCCAACCGTAACGACTCCTCGGTATATAACCAGGAGCAAAAGGCACCAACATCAGTCTTTCGAAAACTTCTGAAGAAGCTGACAGCATGAGCAGCGAAACGTCAAGTTCAAATCGACGACCACGGCATAACCCGGAAGAACCTATCATTAAAAACATAACCTGCTAACCTTGAATTTAACATAACCTGACAGTGCTACCAACAATAAAATATTGAGCGACTTATGGTTTTTATTTTACTAGTGATACCACCACAGATATATGTCGCGCTGTTGTAAGTGTCATTAATAACAATTTTCTTATTTTTTGGAAAAGATTAGTATTTTAGGATAAAATAAACCGTGTTACGACATACGTAACGTTATATTTCTACATTACTTGATAATTTTAAAGAACTCGCTCCTACTATTCTCTCGTAATGTAAAAAGCTTGATAACGTTACTTGCATTGTAAATTACTATTACAGCAAAGATTGAAGTATGAATATATGATTTTATGTACTGATATCTATACAGGGTAAACCAATTTCTTTATATTAAAGTGCAGCTTGAATCTTAAACTTAATTTTCAGAATAGAAAATAAAAACTAAGTAGATCTAGATTTGTAGACAATGCAATTGCTGTAAACATAAACAGTTTCTTTACAAATTTATTACTTATTATAAATATTTATAGGACATGATTAAAGGTAATAAAAACCGGTTACATTTTTAATTAGAGTGCATTTGTAAAGTAGATGACTGATTTTGAATAGTAGAATATGGTAGCAATTACAAATAATGTACATTATTTTAATTTTTCAGGTGCTATTTGCTGAATTTTGGTAACAGCCGAATTTTAGAAGTTGAAGCCCAGATCGACAGAGGAGATTCTGTGTGTCTGTGTGCGATCGGTTTTTAAAATACTTACTGAATGTAAGTAAATGTTTGAAAATTAATTGCAATTATAGAGCGTATAAAATTATATATGTATATGTTAAATACAATTTATGAATGTTATTATGTTTTTATTGTTGTAATTCAATCAGCAAAACTAAGTGAACAACCAAAAAAATTTAAATTTATGTGATTAAAAAAAAATAAAAGTAATTCATGCTTAGACATGTAAAATATTGTATATGTAGGATATAAAAGTGTTTCCTGAGATATTGTAAAAAATGCATATTGGACTAATAATTTTTGAAAAACTAACTACCAATTTGTATGTTTTGTTTAAAACGTATTTTAATTGATTCAGTATGTGAAAGACGGGTGTAAGTCCAAAAAAATACATTTTTATACTTTGTTAATTATTCATAATAGCAAAGAGCATGTAATTATTTTGAAGTAAATATATTGAGTGATAACCACCAAACCTGGCCATAGGAATAAGAACGTGGGAAATAGTTTTTGCATGATTACTGGTACCTACTTCATTAATTTGTACTGACTGTTCTTAGACTACTGCCAGAGTAGAAGGTTTTAACCATGTACATTGTACAACCTTTCTTCAATTGAATAGTTGTTCGTGGTTATAACACAATTTATAGTAGCCGCGACATAATATAATTTCATTAAAACATGTAATCCATCAACATGACATTAAACAAAGATATTTTATGGCAATTTATAGGTATATATTTTTTTCTGTTGAATCCAGCATCGATTAGTACAGTAAAATTGTCGTTTTACCATAAAAAAAAGGTCACGGCGATTCCTCTTGTCCAGTGGTGTACTGTCATTAAACAAGTGTAGAACCACAAAGATGTACCCCCATCTCCTGCCAAACAGCCGCCATCTTGAAAACATTTTGAAATTTTTTCTCGTGATCCATTGGTCGCACAGAAAAAGTTATTGAACAAAAAATGTTGAAAATAAAATTCTACACATTTTTGGTCTTTGCCGCGATATCGAGAAATTGGTATTTCAAACGGTAGAGGGCGACAAAGTTACCAAAAATTACATCTTTGCCATAACACAAAAAACAGTATCTAAACCAAGGAAAAAGCAAATATAACAATAAACATACAGGGTGGTGAAAAAGTAGTGCATTGTCCGTGCGCTAAGTTGTAAGCCTTCAGCTAATAACAAATTTGAATATCCAATTAGTCTTCAGTTCAAATACAAAGTTTTCCTTCAAATTTATGATAATTTTTACAAATGTAAAGATATTGATTTCAATATTGGTATGTGCTGCACTAATACAAATATTTTCATAAACTAGATTTGACTGTAAGAAGCACTTTACCTACCTTTGAAAACTTCTTTTAGCTCTAACTTTGTTATCTGTAAATTTTTTAAAAATTTTAGGTTATTATCCGAAAGAGAATTAAAAAGCGTAAAAATAAAGTGCTCTCAGTTCATACGCGTAAAAGCAACCGTTTACCTTAAAATGCCTATTTTGGTTGTCATTGAGACATGCAGTTATCAAGTAGCTATGATCACAAAAACAATGGGCAGTGATTTGTGATTTAGTAATCAACAATAATAAATCAATTAACGACGTTGGTAATGTAAAAAACAATCTTTTATGCATACGAAAATGCCGTGAGATAATGGACATTTCAGCATTGGAGAGTTTATGTCGCAGTATTTTCGTAAGCAGAAAAGACAAAGTTTGTATTTGTTTTTGTGATCATGGCTACTTGATAATTGAATGTGGAACAAACATCGAACGATTCACTAGTAAGTAAATTACAATTAGAAAATGAGCTCCTAAAGAGGTTAATAACTGAAATGGAAGACAAAAATAGTGTACTACGAGAAAATAACCTATTATTACTTGATAAATTACAAACATCTCAAGCAAAGTTCCAAACCCCAGCTAGTAAAACTCAAGCAAACTATAAGGCTGCCCTCTCACAATCAATAGTCAAAACACCAACTTTAGCCATTCCAAAGTACACCAACACAAAGCAGTACTCTACTATTCATCAAAGTTACGAACCAACTCAAAGTAACTCGAGATTGCAAAATGAAACTGTAATGTTGAATGTACATGATAACATGCAGCAGCACAAGATGGTAACACACAACAATGAGAATAAATACCAAAGACATGAACTAAACCACAATGACACAAAGCCATACAATCAAACCCAACCTTCGCTATTAAATGTAGATAATGAGGATCAATTCAAAGAAGTAATATACAAAAACAAGAATAAATGGAAAAAGACCCCAATTGGCGAGGCTGAAATAACAGAAGACGAAAAGAACACTGGATTTTCCGGACGAGAAAAGAAAATAAATGCAAATAGGAAAATATGGCTCTTTATATCAAGAGTAAAACAACATGTAACAAACAACACCATTGAAGAATACATAGCAAAGAAATTAAGTTGTGAAAAATCCAACATATCAATCAAAACACTAGAAACACGGACCAATATACGCGACAACAAATGCTTTACGATTGGCATTGAACCAACCTACATGGAAGAGGTATATAAGAAGAACTTCTGGCCAAAAGGAGTAGCATACGAACGCTTCAACTTCTCAAGAGGTAGGCGTTTTTTAGACATGAAAAACCAAGAGGGAGCTTCAGAAAGGAAAGCATAACCAACAAACAGAAGACCAACATCATTCCAAATAAAACCCAATCATTATACAATTTCAAACTGATGCACATCAACATTCAAGGCCTTACAAACAAAGTCCAAGCTCTTGAAATCATATGTCATGATCTGCAACTCAATGTAGTATGCTTAACTGAACATTGGATGAACGAACTGAACTGCAACATGTATAATATACCTAATTACAAACTAGCCAACTGCTATACAAGAAAAAACCACATTCGTGGTGGTGTATGTATATATATACAACAAGATATAGAGTGTGTACCCATCCAAGATGTGGACAGCCTTTCAATAGAAACAGTTTGTGAACTTTCTGCGATATACATCCCTAAAAGAAATTTAGCCATCATCGCATACTATAAAATAGATGGAGATATAAAAACACATATCAACACCATCAGCGACGCTCTTGATTATATATTTCACAACTATGAACTCTCGATCAACATAATATTTACAGGAGACCTAAATATTGACCATTTGAAAAACACGACAGAGCTCATTAAACTCAAAAATTGCTTAACTGAATATGGTCTACACCAAACAATCTTCTCTTATACGTATTCACTACAACGGCACTAAAACATGCATCGATAATATATATACAAACATTTCTAAGTACAAAACTTACACCTACCAACCTGGCATCTCAGATCATGGAGCACAAATTATCGATATTAATGAGCTCAATTCAAAACACACACCAGACAAAAAAAACAATTTACCAGGAAATACTCTCTTGGTGCTACAGTAAATTTACTTAATAAGCTAAACGAAGAAGATTGGCAAAATATATATATGGAAGATGACCCAAATAAAAAATTAAATAACTTCTTAGACACTTTCATGTTTCACTATAATATATGTATCCCAAAAAATAAACTGAAAATTAAACAAAATAAAACAAAAAGTAAACTTCTAACAGATGACATCAAACAAATGAAAGAAACTTTAGCATGGATTTATGACATCTATTCAAACACAAATGATGAAGAAATAAAAACCACTTACCTAAACTACAAAAAGTTATATCTAAATGTGGTGGAAAACAAAAAGCGCACTCAAACTTTAAAATCAATCACAAACTCTAGTAATAAACAAAAAACTATCTGGAAGACGATCAATGAAGAACTAGGAAGAAGCAAACCTAGTAACCCAATAAACCCACCGTCAGCAGATGAATTCAACTTATTTTTTACCAATGTAGCTACAAATCTTCAACAAACAATACCACCACCCAGTGACACAGCAGAGAAACTAGTACAGAAAAATAAAGTGCAATATAGTCACTCCATGTTCCTTGCTCCTGTAAATGAAAGTGATGTATATAGATATCTAGGTCAAATGAAAAGTAAGCGTACAAAAGATATTTACGACATAGACACACAAATACTTAAAGATGTGGCTGTGTCAATAGCACACCCATTGACTAATATCATAAATGCAGTAATCAGTGAAGGAACTTTTCCAGAAAAACTCAAAGTAGCCAAAGTTATCCCAGTATTAAAGAAAGGAGACTGTGCCAACACAAATAATTACAGACCGATATCTATTCTGCCAGCTATATCTAAAGTTGTTGAATATGCAATTGCCGAACAATTAACAGATTATTTCAACAAGAATAATCTCTTTACAAAAGCCCAATTTGGTTTCCGGGCCAAGAAAAACACTACAGAAGCAATAATGTCTCTTATTACCTATGTAATCAATGCCTTTGAAGAACATGAAGAATGTCTAGTCCAATACTGTGATTTAACTAAAGCCTTCGACTGTATGTCTCACGATATATTTCTCAATAAATTGGATCATTATGGTGTTAGAGGCACTGCCTTAAAACTGATGACGTCATATCTGGAAAACAGAAAACAACAAGTTCACACTCGAAGCTCAATTAGTGAACAAACACTAATCAAAAATGGCATCCCACAAGGGTCAATCCTAGGACCAATCTGCTTCATTATATATATAAATGATCTACCCCAAAATATCGATTGTTACAGTGTTATATTTGCAGATGACACTACACTTGCTGTACGATCAAAAAACAAAGAATTAACGGCAAAACTAAAAACCGCTTCCGATAAAGCATCGAATTGGTTTGCTGCCAACAAGCTATCCCTGAATCAAGATAAAACTATTACCATGACTTTCTCATCATCTCGAAGATTTATTGAACTAGGTGAAGCTAAATTCCTAGGCGTCTATTTAGATACGCGACTTACATGGAAAGTACATATACAGGAGATATCCACAAAACTCAGCAAAGCAATATTTGCCATTAGACGAATTCGCCGAATCATAAGCACACAAGCGGCAGTCCACACCTACTATGTGCTATTCCACTCGGTTATGATATATGCAATTGAAGTATGGGGAAGCTCGCCACATGCACACGATATTTTAATCCTTCAAAAAAAAAAGCAGTCAGAGCAATACAAGGACTATCCAACCAACAACATGCAAGGCCAACTTTTAAAGATCTTGGAATATTGACACTACCATCAATACTAATAATAAAGAAGATAACCCAAGTGAAAGAAAATACCCAAAATCTATCAACCAGAGCCATGGCTCACCAACATAACATCCGAGCAGGCGATAATCTCACTATTCCATGGACGAGATTGAACACCGGACAACAACTACATCTTGGACTTCAACTGTATAACAAGCTACCTCAGTCATGGAAAAATTTATCAACCAAAAGCTCACAAAGTACCTCCAGGAAAACCCTATTTATTCAATAAATGAATTTTTTACAATAGATATCTCTTAAATAGATATAGTTAGCAATATACTCTGTAGTTAGCATGAGAATATATGTACCTACACATAATTAGCAAAGATTGTTGACTTAAATACTATGTATTTGAATAAAGACCTATCTATCTATCTATCTAATGACAACCATAACCTTTGATAGAACTTTATTTTTACGCTTTTTAATTCTCTTTCCAATAGTAACCTAAAATTTTAAAAAAATTAACAGATAACAAAGTTAGAGCTAAAAGAAGTTTTCAAAGGTAGGAAAAGTTCTTCTTACAGTCAAGTCTAGTTTATGAAAATATTTGTATTAATGCAGTACATAACAGTAAGCAAATGTACCTATATTGAAATCGATATTTTTACATTTGTAAAAATTATCATAAAAATTAAAAAATTAACTTGACGGCCCTATAACTTCTTACTAGAGAGACTTTGTACTAAGGTATATTAGGTTTAATCGATTTATTATAACCTAACGAATCTGTGACTAATTGGTGTACTATTCTTTTTGAAAATGTTGGTATAGCAACGGTCGGTACAAAATTCGAACAGTATTTGCAAATACAGTACAAAATACATATTAGTTAATTAGTTAACTACCTATCATTAACATATTTCTGAATTATTGTAATTCCTATCTAACTGACGTCACGCCTGATAACCGTAAGAAAACTTTTTTCTGGAAATATCTAAATTAAATGCCACGAATTAGAATCTTGTAAAATGTAACTGGGTACACTAGCCTTAATTGGAAATAACACATTTCCCAGATGAGAAGAATAGAAATTAATAAAATTTGCTTCGAAACGAATTTCTGTCATTTCACTAAAAGTAGCAAGTTTGAGCTACAAAGTTAACGGAGGAAAACGAAATTATGTCACACCGTTTTAAATATGTGGCAACACCGCTAATCGATTTAGTCAAAGAAATCTTTAGAATGGTTTGTTTCTGGAATACCCTGAGAGGATTTAACTGGTTACCTAATTCACAGAGGGCCTAAAACTGCAATCCTGGTGGATGAGTAATTTTGCGGTATATGCAGGTAATCTCGGGGCTGAACTTCTTCATGTTATATGTGCTTTGGTTATACACATAGCTTTAGTCTTACTAATGTTAACTTTCAATTTGTTCACAGCAAACCAGTCGCTTAGTACTTTTAATTCACTGTCCATAGTGTTCACGATTTCAGAAATATTATCCCCTTCAATGAATATAACTGCATCATCAGCGAAAAGATAGCATTTACTCTTATTGGGAACTGCACTTAGGTCGTTAATGTATAAAGCAAATAATAGCGGTCCCAATACGCTTCTTTGTAGTATACCAACATTTATAGCTCGTTCTTCTGATCTTGTTTCCTATTCCTATATTTTAGATACTGAGTCCTTTCGGTTAAGTAATTCTTTAGGTACCTATTCCCATGCCATACATACTTAATTTCTCCCAAAGCTTGGTTCTATCAAGTTTCAAAAGCTCTTCTTAAATCTATAAATAACACCACTACTGACAATCCCTTATCTTTACTTTCTTTCCAGTACTAATTACATTTTGCACTGCTGTTTCGCAGCTGTAGTTTCTCCTGAATCCAGATTGCATTACTATTAAGATGTTGTTCTCCTCAACATATTGTATCAGTTGATGATAAACTACAATCTCTAAGAGTTTTTCCAACCCTCGAAGCATGTTTACAGGTCGGAAGTCCTCACACTTATTGAAATTAGGTACTTTACGAATTGGATTAATAGTTGACCTCTTTAGTCATTTCGGAATTGTGCTAGTTTCTAATGACGAGTTAATTACGTTAAATACAGATCATTTTAAAATGCCGAAATACTCTTATGAATTTAATAGACATTCCATTTGGACTACTCTTCTTAGATTGTTTAAAAATTACTTCTTTTACTTTATTTTCATCAATTACTTTAAAGTTATTTAAGGAACTAGATGTGCTTCTTATTCTAAAATTGGCAGGGCAGTGCCAAATTGATATTATAATATGAGTTATGTTATCTATGAAGTAATTATTAAAGTTGTTAACTATTACTTCCATATTGTCTATTTCATTATTATTAAAAACGTTATTAGAGTATTCTGTAGCTTCCTTACCAGACACTAACTTCTTAAGTGTTTTCCACATCTTTTGTTTCATTTCTTAATCTCTTGAATTCCTGTAGGTTACATTATTTGTAACCACAAACCGTTTATGTTAAATATCTCGTCTTTTTATAGCATCTTTTACTGTATTATTAAACCATGATTTCTTGTTTCTTGTGGTTACTATTGTTTTCTCTGGTATTATTGCATTAATTGCATTATCGATCTGGTTATAGAAATCATTAACTTTGTTTTCTATATCTAATTCATCGTATTTCCACCGTATATTTTCTGTTAGTTTAAAGGCCTCCTCTTTACTTAACACTAGGCTTCAAACTTTTTTGTAATGAAACTTTTCTTCTTCCTTTAGTTCCGCAGCCATTTTCTATGATGTGTGTACTCAGGTTCTTCTAACACTTGTACATCCATATTATCAACATTTGTTATTAGTACCTACGTTTATCGTAGTTCTACTATTCTCTAAAATATTTGTAGGGTCATTAATTAGTTGCACCAGCCCACATTCTCTCACACACTTTTTCAATCTACAACTGTAATTGTTATTATTATTAATATTAAAATCTCCAGTTGATACTGCTCTATTTATCCCCCCTCCTATTATACAATCACACAACCCTTCAAAAAACTCCAAGAATAATGCTTTAGCACTGCTTGGAGACCTATAAACTCTTACCAATATACATGAACCATGTCTGTACACAATCTTGAAAGTCAAAACCCAATAGGACTTATAGTGCTTTATCAACTTTTATAATGCTGTACTTTACATCACCTCGTAAGTAAGCTATAACACCTCCTGTAAACCTGGACTCATAATTTGCTCTTAATATTGTTATGATACACTTAGGGTAGTTTTAAAATAAAAATATAAAAATGATAAATTTGGATGATCAATACAATAAAATTTTGAGGGGTTTAAATAAGATTGGGTGTTAATTTCAAAATGAATGATGAAAATTGAAACAATTAGTAATGTAATTTGAAAATTTTAAATAGCAAAATAGCAAATAGCAATATTTAAATAGATTTGGATTTATTGATACATGCAAGATATAATTAGTGTTCGTTGCTGAGGTTGGTGATTACATGGAAGACAGGTCAATCATTTAGAAGGAAGTTGTTGAAGTAACTGCATGATTTGGACAGTTCTGTAGGTATTGCTGGATACAGAGTACGAGCTGAGGAATAAAGAAGATTAGCTTGGGATGATCTATAATACTGAAACTTACCAGGAATCTGTTGGGGTGACAGCAACATTGATAAAGAGAACAGGACCAGTTTCTGCGGACAGCCAGGCTTTTTGACAGGTTGGATATTGTTTGAAGGGCTGTGAACATCGGGTGCTGTGGACATTGGGAGCTGTAGTTTTGGATACTTGCAGTGAAAGCTTGAGGAGTGTTCAGGTTTGTTTTAATTATTCATATAAAAGCATTTTGAATAACAGACAATAAAAGAAAGAGTGAAATAAACAGAATACAGTACTTACTTGAGTGAATTGATTAAAGGATACGTTATTAGAAAGAATATTTCTCAATTCTTGGTTTGATTAAGTTTAGAAGTCAAGCTGACAGTTAATGTCATTCAGTAATCAAAAATTATAATAAAATTTGTAATACTTAGTTAAAAAGTAAAATTGAAAATAATCGATTTGAAAAGAAATAGTAGGGCTAATACTAAATAAGATATGCATCTCAAGCATTGAGCCGTTGCATAATTAATGACTAGCCTAACTTGGAGCTATCACTACAATATATTATATCCTTCAATTTTAATTTCAAAATCTCCAATGTCGCTGGTTACACATGTTTCACTTAAAATTACAACTATAGGTTTTCGCTCTTCAACAAACATTTTTATTTCATTCAAATGTGCTATTACACTCTGCGCATTAAACCCAAATATTTTAACCTTCTTGTTTGATGATGTCTTTAGGTGCTATGCTTTATAGTTGATTTTATTACCTCCTATGTTTATCTGTCTTTGATACGATAGGCAATTCCAGGCAAAAATGCTATGTTTCACATATAATTTTACGTCTAACTGCAAATTTGCCCCTTTACAACTACCACAGGCTACTGCTGTATATTACCATGTTCTACTTTGATGTCCTTCTTCTCCACATTTGATGTAACATTCCTTATTTACCCATTTATCTTTAGGCATTTGTAATTAATTTTTTAAACATACTTTCTTTAACTATTTTACGAAAAACTTCTGGATCGACTTCTATCATAGCCATATATCTTGCTTTCATTTTCTTAAATACTTTAATTAATATTTCACTCTGCCCAATAAGTTCAACGTTTTGTTTTCGGATACATTCTTTTAACTCCTTGTTGTTATTATTATCCACTATTCCAACAATCTTTACACATGGATTTCTTTTACCTATTACCTATCACCAAGTTTGCGATCAATTTCCTCTTTTAATTTTTCATAACTTATAACTTATAGCGTTCTTAAATGTATTAACACTTGCTATACCAATTTATAAGTCTGCCAAGCTGATTTTCTTCCTTATAATTTCTTTAGTATTATTCCCATCTTGCCCTTTCGACTGTTTCTTTTTAAGTTGTTCTGCGTAGGTAGTTGCATATTTTATTTCTCCGCCATTTTGTTCATTTCTACTTTTTATTATGTTAACGTCATTTAATAGCTGTTTAACGACATCATTTAAGCTATTAATTATTACTAAATTTCTCTTAATTTCATCCAACTTCATCCCCAACATTTTCCCATGACCTCGGTAAAATTTGGTCTCATATTTCTGCATCACATTATCCACCTTCTTAAAAAGCATCTCTTCATTTTTCATATCCTTCATTTTCCCCACACATTTTTCACAGATATACTTTAGTACTCGCTCTTCCACGATAAGAATTTGGGAAAAAATTACGAAGACAGCTATCACCGAATATCTTCATAAAGGCCCAAACGTGAGGTCTCGACAATTTTTATAATTTTTTTACAGGATTCAGCCGGAAGTTATTCAGTTCGAAAAGAAAACAAACATAATACAACCAATAAGTCGAAATTGGGGAGGCCGTAAGCGATTTTACCATCACAGTGGGCTGAAACAACACTAGAACTCCTGATCACCAACAAAATTTGCTAAATGAGTGTACCGGAGCTCATGGCAGCAAAACGTATAGCCTTGCGAAGTAGAACGGACAATACACCAAAACCCAACACAACACGTCTGATCAGATAAGACAATACGAGAAGTCACATGCAAATTATACTAGTTTTGCCAAACAATACATTAGCAGGGATGTACTTCAATTAGTGTCACTATTGAGAGACAAGAAACAGCCTATTGCAATCTGCTGCACAAAAAGTCACTAACGGCATTAACCTCCAAAATATCAAAATTAACACTTAATTTGATAGGTAAACATTGAGCTGCTAATTAAGCAACATACACTTTCATGGGGCTAATAAAACCAGAAACCGCGAGGAAGAAGTCTGCGAGAATCCAGGCCAAACGGATGACTGCATCTAAACTTAAAACGTTAAAGGTGGCAGACCAAACCACCCACATCCTTTTAAATTCACTTAGCATTTTAATAGCTTTTAGAGACAACCAAGTTCAGTTAGATCGCTAGGGCTAACGTTAGTAAATAAAGCTAACAAATTTCTAATGTATCACACACAGAAAAACTCATGTAGCATTAGATATGAAGGGCAAAATAAGGACTAGTGCACGATTGAGGAGCGATTTTTGATTTTTTAGAAGAAAAGAATAACTGATTATGCTTTGACTAATATTCTTGAAAAAGAGTAATACTTTTGGGTTCTGATATCCAAAATACTAGAGTTCAGACCTAGAATAATAGCATTAACCTGGCTAGGCAATATCAGAATGTTCAGAGTAGAATATTCAAATAAAACCTTACAGCAAGATTTGTCCCATGTTCAACACATAATTTAAATTTAGTAGTGTTGTATAGTGCCTCAATAAACTCTGACATAGTGACTTTTATTGGAACTATTTAGTAGTCATACTATAGTAAAATTAGTATTTTTTGCTACCGCTATCGTTAGGGTATTAAGGGGCGCGAAAATATTGGCTTGCCTACAATAAAATTTTGCCTCGTTACAGCCCTGATTGGTGGTAAGGATTTCAACATTGGAGACTACATTCTAGTTTTCATTAATGAAAAAGCTGTTCACTATACAGGGTAAGTCATAATTAAGTGTAAAAAATTTAACCAAAGCTTTTTTGGGTCAAAACAAGGCAATTAAAACTAGCCTGATTTTGATAGTCTATTTTAATTTTGTACCAATATCAAAACAGCTGCTGTTATAAACAGCCATCAATTGTTTGAAAGACTGTAGTATTGTTCAAGAGAATGATTTTCTTTCGACATGGGTCATTTTACTCTAAGAGAAATAGCAGACATCGTTTTTGTGTATGGCTATTGCAATGGAAGTGCCTTAGCAGCCGTTAGGGAATACCACCACAGATTTCCTAACAGAAGAACCACAAATCATAAAGTCTTTACTTCTTACTTCAGCCTTTTGAAGACTGAGATGGCCGCCAAGGAGCCCGACTGCAATCAGCTGGATTTATTTTTATGGTTTTTTAAACAGCTGGTGAGGTAATTAACACAAGGGAACAGTTACAGCAAAGAATTTTCGAGACTGCTAATGATAATTTGTGAAAACTATAATATTCAGCAAGTGTATGAATTGCTATAGTCTAAGAGCCAACGACAAAAATAGTTACGGCATTTCATTAAGAAGATATTTCACCTTATTATACTCTTTTAACGTAGCTGATAATTAATTCGGAAGTCTGCCTGGTTTTGGGTGGTGGAAAGAAGTACAGGTTACAGAAAGTAGATTGAGACGCGGTGAAAATCGGAACTAATGTTAGAATCTAGTAATTTTCAAGTTTCGTATTGGTAACATTTTTACATCTATCATATTGACATTAAATTGTTAACCTTATTTAAGCTAAATGACACAATAAATCGGAGGCGTACGCAACATTGCGGTATGGTATATTATCAGTTCTTGAATGTTAATAGGATTGCGGAAATAATGATGTACGTTGCACAACCAGGCTCTGCTAAACCTTCTATCTCAGCAACAGCAATTTCCACACTTTAAAACACAAAGAATCTGCCATATGACGTTAGCCACTGCGCAAACGAAATCCCTCTACCCACCGTTACTGTTTACTTGTCATTTAAAATATAACCTAACTTTGTATGTTTTTGACAACTTTCCACATATTGCCAATTCATCAAATATGATCACAGCGCCTTTCATGACCTACCTTGACACCCAATCTACTTTCTGTGACCTGTAAAGATATCTATTTCACATGTTCCTTCGGAAAAGTATGTTTAGTTATGTGAAACTGACTTGACAAAATGTCACGTATCCTTTTTAAATTAGGTTATGATTTTTAACAAACATGTTTAGCTATACGTGTATTTGTCAAAAGTAAAAAATTATAACCTAATTTTAAAAAGTATACCTGACATTTTGTCAGGCCAGTTTTACATAACTAAATATGACCTACTGGGGATACTTTTGCCAAAGACCATACAAAAATGAAATACCGAGAGAACGACTAAATTAAGGTCACTATATCAATAGACTAAATTAAGGTCACTATATCAATAAGGTACCGCCATTAGTGATTTTTTATATCTATCCTTGTCGCACAATTTTCTCCAACTGGGGATAAAAACACATAACCTAACAGATTCCTCACTTTACAAGTGCCATTACACCAAAAAGAAAATCCTCAAAAACCAGTGTCTTCCCTATTGCACTTGGGAAATTTGTATTTGTTATCCTTATCTCACAATTTTCTCACATTCTCAAGCGAGGAATGGAATGGCGGTACCTTATTGATATAGTGACCTTAGACTAAATTTGTAATAAGAGTCATCTGTGATACATATTATATGTTTGATAATTCTGAAGTTTATTGTTAGTAGCACTGTCAGTCTACATAAAATTCGAGGTTGTCAGGTTAGGATTTGTGCCAGTTTATGTCAAATAACAAACAAAACCTAACCTGCTAACCTCGAATTGGACATACACCGACAGTGCCACCAACATTACACTTCAGTACTGTCAGATATGTTTATTTTATCTGTCACATCTACCACTTTGCGCTTCTGCTGCAGCTTTCTCCACCATTGAAAACAAGGCAGACTTCCAAATCAATTATCAGCGATGTTAAGAGAGTATAGTAACATTTTATATTTTGTTAATGAAATGACGTAACTATTTTTGTCTCTGGTTCTCCGTCTACTAGTACAAGGGGGCCATGCTTGTATTGTGGCTGAAGTGGAGCATTTTAAACATTTGCTGTAGTTTTCAATTTTTTAGTTATTGTTTAGTTAATTTTGTGTTTATTATAATGTATTTTCAGATTAATTGGATAATTACTTTCCAAGTTATAGTCACAAATATAAATTACATGCTTTTCATTAACACCCTGTATTTTTTAGAAAAGCTATTTGGTATTAAAGCGTATTAGGTTAATTGCTTTGTTTTGGCCTAAAAAGCTCTAATTAAATTGTTTACACCTAATTATGACTTACCCTGTATACATAAATTCAAACTCGACTTAATTTTCACTGATACTATAAAATTTTTAAGGGTTTTTGGCAACATTTAAGATGTTTTGAAAAGCCAAATCATAAAGAAACTTTATCCTCACATTTGGTGGAACACACAGAGTTGCTAATTGTTACATTTTCAATGAAAACAGTTTTAGTTCTATAAAAAAAATCTGGTGTGATACACTCACACAACTTCCTTTTACAGTGATCTTATAATTAGTCAAAAATTTCATTTTTAATTTTTAACCATTTGTTAAAAATTTTCAAAAATTACAAATTCTACAAAAACGGTACAAAATCGAGTGTTAGTTGAAGAGACAAATTTTCTCTAGAATTTTAAGGTGAATTCAAAAATGTAATAATATACCGGGTGTTTTATTTAAAATAGGAGTTAATAAAAAAAATAGAAAAAAAAACAAAAGAAACCCACTTTAGAAGTATTCAACTGGAAAATCACCTATCTCACATCAATACACATTAAAAATGTAAGAAAAATGTAAAATTTAAAAAAAATCGTTAGAGCCGTTTTTGAAAAAATCGAAAAAAACTGAAAAATCACAAGAGTAAACACCTACTTCCGGTTATGCGATTTTCTTCAAAAGCTTGCTGTCTCATCTACATAGTACACAAAACTTATATATGAAGTTTCAATGCCATACCTCTTTTCGTTTTTGAGATATTCTGTTCACAGACAGACACACAGACAGACAGACAGACAGACCAATGAAAAAAAATATGTTTTTTGGGATCAGGGGACTCTAAAACGTGAAGATCTGTTGAAAACTCAATTTCGAATTTTTGGGGTGAATCCAATAGTACTTCCTTTATAGTAGTAAAAGGAAGTAAAAATACGATAAAATTCGTTTAACGATAGTATGCAAACTTTTGCAAATTTGTTTTTTAAATTGCGTGTACTATTTTACATTTCTAATAAAGTGTTTTAGAAAATCTTGTTTTTATGTAAACTACGTATACAGGGTGCCCGGATTTCGTAGGGACAACATGGGTAACTTTTGTATTTGAAGAGACAGAGAAATGGTTAAATTAGCAAAAAGGTGCAGCTTTGAGAGCTCATTAAAAATCCATCTTCAAATTTTACTTGTCATGGCCCACTTGTTTAAAATTTATAAAAAAACAAAATCTCCTATTTTCTTTTATATGCCGTAACTTTTTTGTTACTTAAGATATTGAGATGCGATTTAAACTAATTTGCATGGTAATTTAAATACAGTTATCGGCAATTAATAAAACCAATTTTATTTGTGCAAATTTTTAGTAATCTAACCTAACCTCAAAATTTTAAATTGGTACCTTACAATTTGTTTGGCCCTTTTAAGAGAGGATTATTTTCTGAATGCAATGATGTATTACATGATATGAAAACTTTTTCAAAATTTTGAAAAACTGAGCTTATTCTTTTTACAGGCAGAAATCACTAGTGCTATGATCACAATAACTTTGTTTTTTGTTCATCACGTTATCTGTGAAATTATGTTTCGAAACAAAAAGTAGGCTTATCATCATACGTGCCTGTCAGTAGTGTGAGTGTTATTACTTCAACTTATAATGGAAAATTTTGAAAATATGATGTATTTTGTGCGTATATCAAGTGCTACAAGAACGTAGAACTTACACGTCAAACATACGGAACACACTGACACTACTGGAAGGCACGTATGATGATAAGCGTACTTTTGTTTCGAAACATAATTTCACAGATAACGTAATAAATAAAAAATTATTGTGATCATGGCACTAGTGATTTCTGCCTGTAAAAAGAATAAGGTCAGTTTTTCAAAATTTTGAAGAAGTTTCCATAGCATGTAATACATCATTGCATTCAGAAAAAAATCCTCTCTTAAAAGGACCAAAAAAATTGCACGGCACCAGTTTAAAATTTTGAGGTTAGGTTAGATTACTAAAAATTTGCACAAATAAAATTGGTTTTATTAATTGCCGATAACTGTATTTAAATTACCATGCAAGTTAGTTCAAATCGCATCTCAATATCTTAAGTAACAAAAAAGTTACGGCATACAAAAGAAATTAGGAATCCTTTTTTTTTAATTTTAGACAAGTGGGCCATGACAAGTACAATTTGAAGATCGATTCTTAATGAGCTCTCACACCTGCACCTTTTTGCTAATTTAACCATCTCTCTATCTCTTCAAATACAAAAGTTACCCATGTTGTCCCTACGAAATTCGGACACCCTGTATATCTCCAAGCAAACACTGCTATTTTGACTTTTTTTATATTTCAGCAAGACAATAGTACTTTATGTAACTAGTCCTCAAAGCAAGGCTTTAGGGGACGAGTCGTAATGTTTCCGGACGAGGCGGAGCGAAGCGCAGCCGAGTCCGTAATATGAAGATGAGAGGACTCATTTGAGCCATTTGAGGACGTGTTGCATACAACGTTTTTTTGTATTAGCTCTCCAAACATTATAATATGAAGTTTCAATTACCATTAACGGGGCATTATATTAGGTGGCCGCGCGAAAATGTATTTTTCGCTCCCCAAACTGGTTACTTTGGAAACTGTCTAGGACCTTCAAAATGGCCATTTAGAGGCCTTGTACTTAAAGTCGTCATGGCAACTAATGTTTGAGTCCGCTAAAATGTTGCCATGACGACTTTAAGTACAAGGCCTCTAAATGGCCATTTTGAGGATCCTAGACAGTTTCCAAAGTAACCAGTTTGGGGAGCGAATACAAAAAAAAGTATTAATGTGGTAAGGTAATACACGGGAGATTGCAAAAACGTTTTTAGAATTCAAAATTATGTTTAAATAAATAATATCTATAATATAATTTTCCTTAATGTGTGTCTGTGGCACAAAATAAAATCTCACGTTCCGGCTTCACAGATGTTTATATTTGTTTAGGTTTTGTTTTTCTTATCTTAGCGCTCGGCTCGGAGCTTGACCTTTCGCGTATCCTATTTCACGTGCGCGTAGCGCGCCGTTTGCTTGTTTAAAATAATATTCAAAATTGTTTGTCCCAAAGCTGCCACCTTTCCAATAATCCAGCGGTTCCCAAACTGTACTCCACGAAGAAATTGGTAGGAAAAATAAATAATATAAATGTGGCAAGATCTCAAAATTGTGAATTCGTGCTGCCATGAACTGTATACAGGGTGTAGAAATGTTTTGCGCACCATAGGGTTTTCAATGGTAATTTTTTCATATGAAAATATTTGCTTCCCTAATTATTTTAGAGCAAACTTGTAAATAGGTTTTTTGTAGAGTAAACAATTCTGCATCCATTTATGCCATCATTTTTGTCATTTTACGTCAGATAACCTAATAATGAAAGAAAGTAGAATTATCATTTTTTCTAAAATCAGTGCAAATTGTGAAGTGATGGTATGCTGGAAGCAGATCAGGTGCAATAAGTGCCATGGTTGCCGCTACATTTGACAGATGCAAACAAATAAACAGTAAACTAATTTGTTAATGCTTTGAGATCGTTCAATAATTTCAAGGCACCACTGATTTGTCTAAAAATGGTAATCTTATTTCTTTAAATTTTCGGTTTTCCGTCATGTAAAATGACAAATGCTGGCATAAATGGATACAGAATTTTTTTCTCTACAAAAAACTTCCATACAAGTTTGCTCTAAAATAATTAGGGAAGCAAATATTTTCATAAGAAAAATTACCATTGAAATCCCTATGGTGCGTAAAGCATTTCTACACTCTGTATAGGTAAATATTACGTAGAAATTACTTAGCTCCTGCACCGTGCTATGAAGCAGTGTAAATATAATAGCAAGTAACGGGTGTTCATAAACAGTCGTCATCCCAGTTGTTTTGAAAAACAAAATGTTATGTCTTTGATTAATTCGCGCAACACAATAAAACGTCATTGAGTACTGTCATAGCGCATTTTTTCTCAGTTTTAATAGACATACGTTTCTGAAGTCAAAACCTACTGGGATGACGACTGTTTATGAACACCCGTTATTTTATAGACTGAAATGTATGACATGCATCACCTCAGTCAGCTTGGTCAGGCAGCACTTCACGGAAGAAAATCAAGTTTTGGGCGGTATCAATAAAAATCGAAATCTAGATAGCTTCCAAATGGTAAAACAATTTAGAGAAGAAATAGATTCCAATATAGGTACAGTCGGCGCCTTAGAAATCGGGACAATACGTACTATGATACATTTTGCATGTACGGCTATCGTCTTAAAAATCTGGTATAAGGTCGAAAATCTAGTGACTTGAATTTGGACGTAACTTATGTAATTTCAGTCGTATTCACAAAGGGAAATTTTTTTTGGTGTACCAGATTTTTAAGGCGATAGCCGTACATATTTTTAAGTGTATAAACTGGGCTTTTGCGGTTGTTATGATTTTGATTCTTATATAATTGTTCAAATGTTGCGTCTTTTGGTTGATAGTAAAATTCCAATAATACAAAAAAATTATAATGAATCAAACATTACAACACAACATATTACATGTCCCGATTTCTAAGGCGCCGACTGTACCTCGAGTTATTTTAACTTTTAAGTAGTCCAGCGCATGTTTATTCTTTTTTTTCCAATTTTTTTGTGGATTGTGGCTCTAAATTATTCCTCAAATATGGTTTTAAGATGTACTATAGCTAATTGCAAATAAAACTGGGACAAGTCTTGAGACTACTTTTAGCGTTTTTAATAACGTGTGAAAGTGGCTCTAAATTATATTTCCGTAGGTGAGTACATAAAATATTAAAAATAGAAGCATAAGAAAAGGCAACATAATTACGAGTATTTAATATTTTTTTGTAGAACCATTTCTAACCATTACTTGTTGGAGTCTACGTGGCATTGAGTGTACAAATGAATGTATTAAATTTTCTTACGGCTTATTTCTTTTTATGTTACTTGGATGATGTTCCACAGTTCGTCAGAATTTTGAGGTTGAAAGTTAGCACGATATAATTATTTTCTTACCGATTAAGCCCCAAAGGTTTTCGATAGGATATAATTCCGGGGTATTGGCTGGCCAAGGTAAAACTTCAATATTATTATTTCTAAACAAGTTATTAACGATATTTGCTGTGTGAACCGGGCAGCTGTCGTGTTGATATATAAATTCATTTCCAGGATACAGGTGGCTGACCGAAGGTAGCACAACATTTTCTAGAATATTAATATAATTTTGCGAAACAAATCTTCCATCAATTCTCCAACACACCCCTAACCCCACGCGAACTCATCCATCCCCATACATTTACTGAAAAATATCCAGAGGTTTTTACATAATTTGTATAATTTTTATAAAATTTTTGTATTGTTAGGCCTATACTCTCTAATTATTTATTTTTTTTGATGATTGAAACATTTTCTCATCCGTGAAAATTATCCTGTTCCAAAAGTCCCCGTCACGATAACTAAATTTTAGTTATTATTACACACAACTGTCACATAACTGATATCATCCAATAAGAACCATGCATTTTTTTAAAATCGACCAATCCCGAATGCATTACCTTATAAGCGCCCTGGGGATTATTATCAAGCGTTAAGCGCCCTAGTGCTGATTATCGATCCCGCAGATGGTGTCATAATTAGAAATAGAAATGCAAGAAACAAGCACATTGAATTTTTTGGCATTATTAGATCAATTTTAAATCATAATTTGTATACAGGTTTTCTGTAATAATCTTCAAAATATTAACGCGGGCAACACACTTCATATAATTTTGCCCGTGCCAAGAGTCATCGTGCTAGTTGCCCTTAGAAAACTGTTCTCGGGACAGTTTTCATTGCACCCAGCACTCGCCCCTTGGTTTGTGCAAAATTATCGGTAAGTATGTCTCGCTCTTGTTATATTACTATTGATAAAAAAAACCTAGCCTGCATGTGTTCTTCAGAAAGGTAAGGTTTATTAGCAACTACTCGGTATCTTAATTCGGATTCTTTAATCCTTTTCAAATTGTTGATCGTGATCGAGGGAAAAGTGTAGCTATGTTGGCTTCTTTTGCTGCCGTAAACGGACGCGGCGAACTGTGAATCAGAGTCGAAAATTGATAAACTATTGTTCACGATTACAAGAATAGGAATTAATTTAGAAAATTTCTCTTTGCTTTAGTATGTTGGTAATTGCAATAGAATTGGTAGTACGAGAGTATTTTTTCCTATATTTATTAGATAACCTAGATTAATTATTTTTTAATGCTTTGTTTATATATTAAAATTACGCTAATTGAAAATTTTGTCTCGAAGTAAAAATTTGATTGCAATTTACAATAAATTGGTAATTAGAGATTTTTATTAAATAGTTATTTACAATTTGTTTAGGAACCAAACATAAATTTTAATCCTTTTAATTTAATTAGGCGTGTGTGTCACAAACACATATTGCATACGGAAAATGCTTAACAAAGCGTCAGCAGTAATGTAATTATTGCTCGAATGACCCGGTGAACAGCCTGCAATTCTGCACTCTGCAAGTTTATTTATTATGAAATTAGACACGCACGTAGAAATAACAGCTTGAACTAGGGCAAATATTAAACTTTGTAAGCTAAGTCAGTATTTTTATATGTATAAATAGAAAAGAACTAGTCATTAAATTAATACAGTTTAAACTCTTGTTTCACTGTGTTCACGCTGCCCAAACGGACCCCAGGTCTTTTGTTACATCATCTCGTGTGAGACCGCACGAGACCGTTGGGTTGCACCCTTTTTAATTCCTGCACCCTTAAGACATATCCTGTAATTTGTCCAAAATAAATTCATACAGTCCACTACAAGCTCCACCCTGAACATTTTGGTCCTTCGAGCCATTAAATCGTTCCTGCCCCTAGTATCTGATATTTCGAGCCTTTCAACGTTCCTGCCCCTAGCATTTGGTCCAGTAATCCCTTACACTTACCAGCCCTCTTCGAACAAGACCGTTACGATGGCGCAGCGACGGGAGATTTTCAAAACCCAAGAAGATTTAGCAGAATCCATTCGCAGGCAGATTATCAACGTGAAGAAGGATGGCCCATCAAGAAAAAATGCAGCATATATCACCGCTCGCAGATCCACCCTAAAACAACTTTGGGGAGAATTTGAGGCCAACCATTCAGACCTGGCGAAGGAAGTCGAGGAAGAACACCCTTATTTTAAAAACAATTTTTTTCAGCAAACCAAAGACGTTTACAATTAAGGGGTTGCCCTGCTCGACAAGTGCGAAGAAAATCTAGCCACACTAGGTGAAAGTTCACAGCAGCCAGTAGCGCCAAAAGAGGACACGACCACAGTTGCTGACAAGGAGGGACAGAGCCGAATAAGAAGGCTACAGCTCAAGGTAAATTCACTCCAAAGCGACATTCAGGAAGTCTGTAATAGGTTGAATGAGGAATGCAGTAAAAGGTATTACGAATACAACATTAAGAACATCAAGGATGATTGGGATGACATCAGAGCTCTAAACGAGGAGATATTATCCCACGGTAGCTACGACGACAAGGAGTTCCACGAGACCAAGAAGATGGTCAACGAAATAATTGTGCTTCTGTACCAGCACATCCAGGATGAAGAGGTTCAAAGTGTCAAGAAAAACAGCCATGCGAATATAGTGTTACCTGCTCTCAAAATTCCAGTTTTTGAAGGGACCTACGAAGCATGGCCTAGCTTTCATGACATTTTCCGAAGTAAGGCGGAAAAAATGCAGTACTTGAAGTCGCAGTTACGAGGGGAAGCCAGCAAGTTAGTGCAACACCTGGAGGCAACTGAAGCCAATTACGAGTCTGCATGGTTCATTATAAGGAACAGATACGACAACACCAGGCTGCTACTCGCGAAGTATTTGGATGACATATTCAACCAGGCAACCCTGTCGAACGAATCTGCAGAGGGGATCAAGAAACTCCATGACACGACTGCAGAATGCCTAAGAGCAATTGAGAACTTAGGATTTGAAACGGCCACATGGGGGCCTATCATGTGCCATATAGTGACACGAAAATTGGACAAGGAAACCAATAGACTATATGAGCAGTCATTAACGGCACCAAGAGAGGTGCAAAATATCGAGCAGCTACTGAATTTCTTAGAAACAAGATTTCAGTCGCTGGAAGCTGTGTAAAGACGGAACAAACTCGAACCCAGAAAACAAGGAATTGGGAAACCATGGGAAAGTCACCAGGATAGGTGGGCAGTGAAGACGTACCACACTGCTGACGTATCGTGCTTCCACTGCGGAGGATCATACAGCATCAAATCCTGCCCAAAATTCAACAATCTAAAAGTATCCGAACGTTGGGACGTTATAAAGAATAAAAACTTTGTTCTAACTGCCTCAAGCCTACAGGAAAATATAACTCCAGACACTTTTGCCCAGGGAAATGCAAGGTATGTAACAAAAAGCATCATTGGCTTCTGCACGAAGATTTTAGTAAGCAGCAGCAGCAGCTTTCCAAGACCACGGTGGCGACTTCCAGTGCGACAGCAACCAAAGAGAAAGAAAACATTGTTGCAAGCCTAGTAGGAAGACAGTATCGCAACGTTTTGCTGGCAACTGCCCTAATTAAGGTCCAGTCATCCTCAGGGAGTTTGGAGTATCTCAGAGCCCTGATAGACTCCGGATCACAGGCATCATTCATCACAGGAGATGCAGCTCAAACGCTGGGTCTACCAGAAGAAAAGGTGAGAGTGCACATTTCTGGATTAGGCAAGAAAGGAGCAGGTACAGCCCGAGGACGATTAACTGTAAACCTACGTCCACGATTTCCAAGCAATTACACAACCACATGTGTGATGCTGATACTGCCACAGTTAACCAAGTCACTTCCAGAAAAACCAGTCGAAAACTATCAACTTCAGGACTGTAAGAATATGGTGTTGGCTGATCCACTATTTCAGAAACCTGGACCAATAGACGTTATCCTAGGAGCAGACATCTACAAGGAAATCATTGTGGAAGGAGTACGAAAATTCAACGGAGGCCTGTTAGCGCAAAACACGGAACTTGGATGGATCATCACGAGGAATGCAACAGCACCATCAGAAGAAAGGAAAATTCTTAGCATGGTCGCATGTGCTGCAGAAGATGAACAACTCACAAAATTTTGGGAAATTGAAGAAGTTGTACCCGAAAAGATGATGTCCAACGAAGACAAGGAATGCGAAGAATTCTACAACTGCAACCACCAGATAAATTCTGATGGTACATATACAGTGAAAATTCCGTTCAAGGAACCAATAGAAAAGCTTGGGGATTCGAGAAAAAAGGCAATCGCACGGTTCCTTCAACTAGAGAATCGATTAGAAGAAAATAAAGTTCTAGGTAAAGAATACAAAACATTCATGAAGGAATACTTAGAACTGGGACATATGAAACGAGTTCAACCAGGAGCCAATATACGACAATCCTACTTCATCCCTCATCAAGCGGTAGTGAACAAAGACAGCACAACCACCAAGTTAAGGGTAGTCTTTGATGCTAGTGCGAAGACCACTACTGGACTCAGCTTAAACCAGCTAATGACTGCTGGACCAAGATTGCAACAAGACTTGAAGCAAATTCTCCTAAGGTGGAGAGTGTAAGTCACCGTACTTGCAAGACGTTTTCTGAAGTCGCTCTGGAAACGTAGGCCAGTAACGCCTCTGTGAATCTGTTTTTAGTGAGAGTGATATTTAAGAGTTTTCTGTTCTGTGCCTCAATAACTAGTAAAAACTAAGAAATTGCCTGACTGCGCTGTATGCAGACAATCTGCAGATAGGAAGAAAAGAGATACCATTCCGTGTTCGGGTTCATGCAAACAACTTTTCCACTTTGCATGTGTCAAGTTATCTCCTGATATTTTATCAAACACCGGCATTTCTTGGAAATGCCAACGTTGCAGCCAAACAAATGTTCCTAACTCTGATGTGCTACCAATCATGGACTCATCAAGCCAATCAGTAACGCTAAGTGACGTAATGAGTGCAGTAAAACAGGTACATCTCGAACTAGCCGCCGTAAGACAACAGCAGTCGGATCTCCTTGATTCAGTCAATTTCTGTTGCAACAAAATCGACGAATTCGACACTCGTCTTAAGGAATTTTCCAATAAGATTAAACTTGTTGATGATCTTGCCCAAAAAAACAATAAATTGAAGACCGATATGTCTGAAATTATGGAGAGGCTTAATCACCTAGAGCAACGCTCCCGGCTAAACAATTTGGAGTTGCAAGGAGTCCCCGAAACCTCAAACGAAAATATTTCAAATTTAATTCTAAAAATATCTTCTGTTTTGGAATGCGATATAAAAAATGAGGACATTGAAGTTTGCCATCGTGTTGCAAAGTTTAACCATACCTCGAACAAACCCAAAATATTCATAATTAGGTTCTTTTCCCGCCAGAAGAAGCAGTTATTACTCGCAGCCTTCAAGAATAAGCGAGTCCTGCATGCAAATGCTATCGGCTACAACTCCGACCAGCGCATATTTATCAATGAACACCTTTCCCCCGCAAATAAGAAGCTTTTCTTTGATGTGCGTCTAAAATGCCAGCGTTTTGGCTATAAATACGTATGGGTGAAAGATTGCAGCATCTTTATAAAAAAAAGTGATAGTGCACGTAGCCTCTGTATAAAATCGATGGTTGATTTGGCCAAAGTCACAGAGTAACTAACATTAGCGTAAGCTTGTTTTTTTGCTACCTAATATTTTTTTCTGTTTAATAATGTAGTAATAGTTTCTCTTTTTATTATGGCGGTCTCAGTCTATTATCAGAATGTCAGAGGTCTTCGGACCAAAACTGTAGACGTTAAAAATCAGATCTCAATTAATAATTATGATGTCATATGTTTTACTGAAACTTGGTTATTGGATTCCATTGACTCAGCTGAAATTTTTGATGCGCGGTATGTAGTATACCGTCGTGACCGAGAATATTTAGATGTCTCCAGGGGAGGTGGAGTTCTGATTGCCGTATTAAAAAAGTACTCTTCGGTGAGGTTACAGCGGTGGGAAAGCAGTGCTGAAGATTTATGGGTGCAGATTGTTATTAAATGTGGACATGATCTAAACATCAAATTTAATGTTTGTTGTGTTTATATTCCGCCAAGCTCGCCCACTGCCGTATACGAAAGTCATCTAAATAATATCCAAAACTGTTATTCCAGGCTGTGGGTGCAAAGTTTATAGTATTGGGAGATTATAATTTGCCTGACATTGAATGGTTAGTAAAAAATGATTACAGCGTCGATTATATTGCCAGTCATTCAAATGTCAGTGCTAGTGTAATTGACTGCTTTAATCTTGTTAATTTAACTCAATTTAATGGATTTTTAAACTCTTACGGGCGTATTCTCGACTTAGCTTTCTCAGATTTGCACTTGATTGTATCAGATATTAGCGATTTTTCATTATCCGCAATCGACATCCAACATCCTCCTCTCCTCATTGAATTCTCACTGAATAACACTGCTCTCAAATCAGATGAAAGATCAATATTCAAATATCAGTACCGTAAAGCAAATTATACAGTCATTAATGAACAGCTGACAGTTGTAAACTGGTCGTGTAGCCTGAATCATTTTAGTAATTAACGTATTAAGAGGGGTAACCCAGTCTTAACATTCGAGCATATTTTTACCACTCGAGCGAGCGCAGCGAAACGAGAGTGGTAATTTATGTGAGAAATGTTAAGACAGTTACCCCTCGAAATGCGTTCATTAGTTTATTGTTCATTGAGACAATAATTTTGAATCAATAATAATTACTAAAAACTGCTAAATCGAAATCGGACTACCATGAATATGTGTGATGTTGCTATAGTGCATGCATGTTAAATGAGTGGATGCATGTTAAATGTATCTTAACATTCAAGGACGCGAGTGCATGCATGTTAAATGAGTGGATGCATGTTAAATGTATCTTAACGTTCGAGGACGCGATCATGTTAAACACTGTTTAACATTTCAATGAACAATAAAAATATAAACTTAGCAACTGACAAATTTTACTCAATATTAAACGACCTTATTAAAAACTACGTGCCGGTAAAACGCAATCAAAATGTTTCATATCCAATACTGTTTTCTTCCAAACTCATTAACCTAATCAAACGGAAAAATAAAATTAGAAAAAGATATAAAATATACAAATCTGCCTCGGATTATTTGATGTTCTCTTCGCTGCGCAAAAAAATCAAAACACTAGTCTCTGAATGCCATAAAAATTACATACAAACTTCCGAAGAGAATATTAAGCAAAACCCGAAGCAGTTTTGGTCTTTCGTAAAAGAGAACAGAGCAGATACGTCTGTGCCAAAATCGATTTATTTTAACGATGTGCAAGCAGATGACCCCACTAAGTGCGCTAACGTCTTTTTAGATTATTTTAAATCAGTTTACGAAAACAGCGTACAAGTCAGTTACAATGCCCACGATTACCCAACTCATAACAACTTAAGTACAATTACGTGCGAAGTTTCTGACATAGAAAATCTGTTAGCAAATATCAAAATAAATAAGTCGAGAGGGCCTGACGGTATAGACCCATTTTTTGTCAAAATGTGTGCTCATTCTCTTTCGTACCCATTAAGTTTGCTCTTTAATAAATCACTCCGCGAAGGAGTTTTTCCAGATTACTGGAAATTGGCTTACGTTACCCCAATTTTTAAATCGGGTGATAAAGCTAACGTCTGTAATTATCGTCCAATATCCAAATTGTCAATTTTCGGAAAAATCTTAGAATCACTCATAAATAAAATATTACTTAATCACATCCAAAACTTTATCTCTCCAAACCAGCATGGATTTTTGCCACGTAAATCGGTTTCTACTAACTTGTTTAATTACTCAGAATTCATATGCGGAGCCATGAACAAAAGATCCCAGGTTGATGCTGTGTATACTGATTTCTCCAAAGCCTTTGATAAAGTTAATCATTCTATACTTATACAAAAACTCTCAGGCTTTGGAGTGTCAGGTACGTTGCTTCACTGGTTTCGGTCGTATCTGGTTGGTAGAAAACAATGTGTTGTTACAAAGGGTTTTAAGTCGGATACCATTGAAATCAGTTCTGGCGTGCCACAGGGCTCGCACGTTGGACCAACTTTATTCATAGCTTTTATAAACGACCTGTCTTTTAACTTCAAATCGTCTTTTCTGTTATATTATTATTATTATTATTATTTAACAACTAATAAGAGCAAAAGCCAAAGGCTCGTGATGCTCAAAATTACATGAGGAAACTTAATTACTATGGATAAACATTAAATTAATATATTTTACATACCTGCACACGAAAGAAGGTAATACATATAAGAAAACAAATTTACGGATTTACTACATATACAACACTGTCCAAACGGTTTTTAAAATTATTAATTGATGTAGCCGATACAACTGAATTATTCAAGGAATTCCACTGCGCAAACACTCGATTTGTTAGGAAGAATTCTCTGACACACCGATGAAATTTTTCACGTTGTAATTTATATACGTGGCCACGAAGACGAGGATCTCTGTTCAGACCATAAAAGCTTGGTAAAATACGAGACAAATCACCCACTATGATACGGTATGTTAAAATAAGATCACCACGTTTACGTCGATCTTCAAGGGTCGTTAGATTTAAGGCGTTCCGTCGATCTTCATAAGAAAGTCTCTTTAGCTGTGGTGAAAGACGAATGGCTCGACGTTGAACTGATTCAAGAAGTTGGAGCTTTGGATATGAGAAATAACATCTTATTTGCCTTTTTAACCGCACTTAATACTTGAGGAGACCAAGATAAGTCACTTTCAATTATTACACCTAAGTCACTTTGTTGGTCCACTGCTACTAGGTCTTCACCAATAACTTCATAGGAATATTTAGGGTTGTTATATCCAATATGTAGAACGCTACTCTTGGAGGTGTTGATGGGTAACAACCAGATGTCACACCATTGTTGTATTCTTGAGAGGTCCTCCTTTATAGTGTCGTAATGGAGAAGCGGGTTGTTAAACAGTTTTAGATCGTCCGCATAAAAGAGGCAGTTCGATTTAATAAGTTTACGAAGATCCGATATAAATATAATAAATAGAATAGGGCCCAATACGGATCCTTGTGGAACCCCGCTTATACAATCTTCGTAATTGGAGAATGACTTCCCCACTCTGACACGAAAAGATCTATGTAGCAGGAACGCACTAACCCATTTTAGGAGTTTGCCTCGAATACCAACATGTTCCATTTTGTGCAAAAGGTACTGTATGTGCACTTTATCAAAAGCACGGCAGAAATCAATATAGATAACATCTAAAGGCACCCCTAGATCTAACGCACGACTCCACAAATTTGTGGCCGTTAGTAAATTAGTTGTGACGGAGCGTCCTGGTAAGAATCCGTGCTGTTCAGGTGGAACGATGTTATGTTCTAGTAGAAACGGTAGTAATTCAGCGACTATGAGTTTTTCCATCACTTTGCATACGGTAGAGGTAAGGCTAATCGGTCGATAATTATTAACACTCAACTTATCCCCTTTTTTAAAGATCGGTGTGATTACCGCACTTTTCCAGACCTCTGGAATATCGCCTACTTCAAGAGATCGTTTAAGGATTGGTACAAGATAAGGAGATATTACTTCTGCCGTTCGTTTTAAGGCAATGGAATGAAGACCATCAGGGCCTGGGGCACAATTTTCCGGTAAATTTTTCAGGATTTTGAGAACTCTATCTTGGCATATGTTTATGGTAGTTAAGCTATCACCAACACGAGTAGTAGGATCCATATATGGGAGAGCTTGGTTAGTTGAAGTTGTAAATGTGGATGCAAAGTAACGTGCAAACAGGTTGCTGGTCTCTTCATTGTTGCTGCATAACGTTCCATCAGGTTTTTTTAGTAGTGGTGTAGTTACTTTGGATTTCACCTTTTTTCTGATGTAACTATAGAACGGTTTCTCACCAGCGTTAATTAGCTGCGCCTCAAAATTCGACCTAGCTGTTCGTAACTCAGTAGTCACAAAGTTCTTGAGTATACTCTAAAAACCTCAAGATCATCATCAGATTTTGAACGAGAGTATCTCTGCCAGAGCGAGTGCTTAATTTTCACTTTATCTACAAGGGCATTGGTTATCCAAGGTTGTTTGCGGTTACTATGAGTATTTCGTAGCGGAGAGTGTATGGTTACAGCATCTTGAACAGCATTACAGAAAAAAGTCCATGAAAATTCAACATTAAGGTTAGGAGCATTTAATATAGACCAGTCTTTCTTGATGAGCTCATCATTTACTGCGTCAAAATCGGCTTTAAAAATATTAGTGATGTTCGGATCGTAAGTGTGGTGAACTAATTGTACTGTAGCAATTATGCTAATATGGTCAGACGATCCTACTGGAGGAAAGTAACGTATTTCAGAAAAAAGATTAGAATCTGAAGTAAGTATCAGGTCAAGAAGTGAAGGATTTTGACTTATTCTTATGCGAGTTGGAACAGTGACCAATTGCTCCAGACTTGCGTCAATCAAAAATTCGCAGAATGTGGCAGATGAGTCGTTACATACTGGAATGTTACTCAGAGGCCATTTGATATTGGGAAAATTGAAATCACCAATTAGAATAAAGTTATCGTTGTTAAATTCGGCTCTCAAAAATTGAATCAACAAATCATCTTCTTCAGAGGTTGAAGAGGGTGGTCGGTACACAGCCAGTACGTTCAAAGACACATTATTTATAGATAATTTGACGCGAAGTGCTTCAATTTGCGTAGTAGCAAACGTTACTGTATTTATTTTAGTAGCAGGAAACTCTGAAGAGCGCAAAAAAATACAAACGCCTCCACCACGTTTGCTTGTTCGATCCAAACGATATATATCATATCCAGTGAAACTATAAAGTGAGTCAGGTATATGTGAAGTAAGCCAAGTTTCAGTGAGTACAATACATGCGGGCTTATGTATATTTACAACGAATAATAAATCGGTATATTTTGCTGGTAAACTGCAAATATTTGTATACAGTATATCGAATTCGGTTAATCGTCTGCGTTTTTTAAGACATTAGCATTAGCAGTCACTTTAGGAACACCCTGTATATATTTAATCGTGAGATCCTTTTCTCCAGCTTCTGTGCGTTGAATTAATTGGGAGCGGGCTTCTTTTAGTAGGTTTAGTTGATATGGAGTTTGGTCATCTTTAAGGGTAATATTTTTAAAAACAGGGGACACTCGTAATTTGGATTTATTGCGTAAGATATTAATAACCGTTTGCCTATCGTCGAATGAGATCCGCAAAGGGCGAGGTTTGCCATGATCATTTACTTTTCCTAGGCGATGTTGAGAGACTGGCGCAAATTTCTTGTCCTTATCAGCAATGGTATCTAACACTTTCCTGACGCAGTCGTTGCTTTCCGTGTTTTCTGGTATCCCGTAAAATATTACATTCTTTTCGCGACCCATGCGGTCGCGAGCCTCTCGAATAACAGTTTCCATAACACTCGGTGAAAAATCAATTGCGGGTGAACTGACCAGCTTCTGTTCTAATTTGTCAATCTGTGATTTCAGGTTGGTAATTATTGCCTTTAATTCCTGCACTTGCGATTTTTCAGCAACACAGTGATTGCAGTGAAAGATTGGCTTTCGTTCATCTGCAGCGGCCAACAGCTGGACATCCGCACGCGATAATCCAGAGCAAGACGAATGCCATGGCGAACGGCATTTATCGCACACACACACACACAGTATCTTTATCGTTGTATCGTTATATGCTGATGATTTAAAATTGTTCAGAGAAATTAAATCCTCGCAAGATTGTAATGTTTTACAGCAAGATCTGAATTATCTCAGTGATTTGTGTAACAAAAATAAAATGTTTTTAAACGTGCAAAAATGTCATAAAATATCATTTAGTCGAATCAAAAGAACAATTAATTTTGATTACAAAATAGACAATACAGTTCTCAGCGATGTTGCTTTTATACGTGATTTGGGCGTTATTTTCACCAAAGACTTTACTTTTAATAAGCATATTGAACAAATTGTTTGTAAAGCTAATAAGATGTTGGGATTTATATTTCGAGTAACAAAGAATTTCCGCAATCCTGATACATTAAAAATATTGTACTACGCGCATGTCCGCTCACACCTGGAATATTGTAGCTTCATATGGAATCCTTTTCATCATACTCACATAAATAGAATTGAAATGGTTCAAAAACGCTTTCTAAAAGTTGTCTCTTTTAAATTAAACTTGAAACTTAGTTACACAGGAAAATTGTTATATTTTAATATGCTATCACTGGAACATAGAAGGACACTACTAGATATTAAAGAACTGTTCAAATTCATTAATGGCTTTTACAATGATACCTCAATTATATCACGATTTTTTATTAAAATTCCATTATATTCTGTGCGGAATTCTTTATTCTTCTGGCATGATCAGTGTACCACAAATTTTTCGATAAACTCTCCCTCAGTTAGGCTCGTCAGAACTTATAACTTTGTGGGACAGGAGGGTATTGACATGTTTGCTGAATCTATTGAATCAAGTGCAAGATCAATCGCCTCTTATTTTCTAAATACTTACAGTAATAATACCAACACATAACATTGCTTTAATCTTTGCATCTTCATCCATTTTTTTTTTCGCAATTTTGTAATTTTTGCTTTTTTGTAATTTGTATCTTTGATTTCTGGTATTCTTTCTTGTCTTAAGTTTTGAGTAATAATTTATTTATTTTAAAATTTTTTAGTTAAAAAAGTGTACACCATGAGTTGCTATAGTTTATGTTTAGGTTACAATTTTTAATTTTGTATTTAATCTCTCCTCTGTTTTTGTTTATTTTGGTGAGTTATAGTTTAATTTTCATATGTATTATCCGTGCCGGTCTATAATTAATTGGCTACTTTTGTGTAGACCATCTGTTGACTCGGCCAAAACTGTAAATAAATAAATAAATAAAAACACAAGTTTGTATTTTCAGCAGATGTTGAAAAGATGTATCGTCAGATCAAGATAGCCGAAGGAGATCAGGACCTCCAAAGGATAGTATGGCGGTTTTCTCCACACGAGCCTATTCAAGAGTTTAAACTTACCACTGTAACTTATGGAACAACAGCAGCACCATACCTGGCAATCCGTACCCTGTTGCAGCTAGCTGAAGATGAAAGACAAACATACCCAATAGTTGCAGAAGTAGCAACCAAGGACTTCTACGTGGATGATTTAATGTCGGGAACTGACTCCATAGAAGAAGCAAGGCATCTCCAACAATCATGGGATCAACCAGTGGCCACAGAAATAATGAACGAGTGGAAGCAGTTTCAAGAAGAGTTACCATTGGTTGAAGGCATATCCATTCCAAGATGGTTAGGGTACCACAGCAGCATCCGGGATGTGGAGCTGCATGCATTCTGTGATGCGTCGGAAAAAGCTTACGGTGCTGTAATTTACAGCAGGGTAATGTCTCAAGACGGACGCATTCAAGTAAGTCTATTGACAGCCAAGTCAAAGGTTGCACCTATAAAGATGAAGAAAATGTTGCCAAGGCTGGAGTTATGTGCAGCATCGTTAGCAGCAAAAATGTTGAAGGAAGCTATTAGTACACTGGACATCCCCAGCATCTCCATCTTCGCGTGGTCAGATTCCATGATAACCTTATCCTGGATAAGAGCAGGTCCGGAGAAATGGAAAACATTTGTTGCAAACAGGGTAACAGAAATATTGGAAGTAACCCCCAGCAGAAATTGGCATCATGTGCGCTCAGAGGACAATCCAGCACACGCTGTATCCCGAGGGCTCACTCCTGTCAAACTACAGCATCATCTATTGTGGTGGAACGGCCCGAAATAATTACGAACTAATCCTTTGCCACTTACGGAAACAACTATTCCCATAACAGCTACAGAAGAGGCAAAAAGTCACCAAGTCCAAGCGTTTATCGCATCAAAAGAAGAATTGGACATCTTATCCAAATATTCGTCACTGCAGAAGTTACTGCGGGTCACTGCATACTGTAACAGGTTTGTTCAAAAATGCAGAAGACAACCGTTTCCGACCGAATACCCTATGGCAGCAGAACTCAACAATTGCCTCATTCAAATCATCCGTATAGTGCAAGCACGCAGCTGGGCAACAGAGATTCAAACCTTGAAGAAAAACATCTCGGTTCACACAAAAAGTTCCTTGGCACCATTACGACCATTCATCGATGATGAAGGAACTCTTAGAGTGGGAAGACGACTTCAAAATTCAATGTTGCCATATAATGAGAAACATCCTATTCTCATTCCCCATAATAGTCATCTAGCCCACCTAATAGTGAGAGACGTCCATCAGAAACTGCTACATGGCGGAAGTCAAGCTACAGCAGCATACATACGTAGAAAATTCTGGATCATCAATGTGAAGAAAATAATACGCAAAGAAATTCACACCTGTATGAAATGTTTTGCATTCAGAAGACAACCGTTGCAGCAACTCATGGGCAATTTACCTGAGTCTAGAGTAACGCCGTCCCTGCCATTTTCTCACACTGGACTGGATTATGCAGGGCCGATACAGATCAGAACCGCAAAAGGAAGAGGGAATAAGTCATACAAAGGATATATTGTCATCTTTGTATGTTTGGCTACCAAAGCAGTTCATTTGGAGGCTGTCAGTGATCTAACAACAAACGCCTTTTTGGCAGCCTTCAGAAGATTTACATCCAGAAGAGGAACATGCCTTCATATCTATAGCGATAACGGAACCACATTTGTAGGAGCAAATAGAGTTCTGCAGAAGGACTTCAAGAAAACTCTAGGAGACTCTAGCGTTCAAGAAAAACTTACTCAAGAAGGAATCCAGTGGCACTTTATTCCACCGGCAGCTCCCCACTTCGGAGGAATCTGGGAAGCAGCGGTGAAGTCAACAAAGTATCACATGAAAAGGATTGTAGGGAACAGTACCCTCACGTTTGAAGAACTATCAACCCTCCTGTACCAAATAGAGGCATGTCTCAATTCGAGACCACTTTGTCCATTAACCACCGATCGTAACGATGTGGTAGCGTTGACCCCTGGCCATTTTCTAATTGGAAGTAAACTTATAACACCAAATGAACCACCATTAGAAGTACATTCAGAAACACTGACAAGATGGAAACTACTTCAAAAGTTGAAAAACGACTTTTGGAAAATATGGTCTAGGGAATACCTATCTGGGTTACAACGCAGAACGAAATGGACTTCGAAGGAAGAGAATTTGCAAGTAGGGGATCTAGTGTTACAAAAGGATATAAACAGTCCTCCCAATCGATGGCCTTTAGCAAGAGTGACAGAAGTGCATCCAGGTACAGATGGCATTGTCAGAGTTGCAACCGTTAAGACAAAGGGAGACACAATTCTCAAGCGTCCTATTACCAAGCTCGTTCCGTTACCAAGACAGGAGGCAGGGGAAGGAAGTAGAAAGCAAAGCAGGGGTAGTGGAGTGTCAACAGTAACAAAAACTATAACACTCTTACTTACGTTATGCACCATAATTTCGGCAACCAAGGGGTTGTATACAGTAAAGTATCCGTCACCTGGCCTATTCATTGAAGAACTTGGCCACGCAAAACTCTCAAGGGGAAACTTCAGGATCGAAGTAGCAGTGAACATCTCCAGCATCCAAGTAGATGAAGAAGATATAAACAAGACAATCCAACAAATGGATACCTTATGCGACAAGGCACTGGTATTATCTGCAGAATCCCATTGGAAGGAATTTAATCATCACCTGAGAGAGCAGCAACGGCAGATCATCTGGAATATGAAAAGCATGTATACTCAAGATGTCAGGACCAAGCGAGGAGTACTAGGGCAGCTACTCACCTCAGTGTTTGGAGTTAACGATGAAGTTTACCATGACATCGAATCATTGGAGAAAAATCAACTAGAATTGATGCATACATCTAATCATCAGACAAGGATAATGTTGTCAACTGCAGCAACTCTAAATGAGACTGAAGCCAGAATATCCCAGAAGTTGGATAATTTTCGAAGAAAACTCAATGAAGGGTTGCTAGCAATCAATGAGATGGAACCTTGGTATAAGAAGACGGACGACAACAAGCTAAACATACATGTGTTGACATCATATCAGATGGCTACCAACTACTTACAAGAGATGGGTGAGAAGTACAAACAACTTCTAAATGTAAAATTTAAAAGGGCAGACATCATGCAATTTATTCCATCGTCACAATTTGACAGAATAATGACTAATGCAATGGTCAATCTTCCAGCAAACCTAGAGATTCTTACTACACCAACGCACAAGATGGAAGTTAGCATCAACAATGAATCAATCGAGATCTTCAGTTATTTTCACATAACTGAGAAGCGGGAATACAACTTAATAAAACCAACTCCAATACCAGTAAAGAAGGGAAATGGAACCTGCGCATCGCTGAACTTGCCAATGGAGTTCTTAGCTATCAACTACAACGAACAAACCTATTTTGAAATCCAAGAGGACAAGTTAAAGGAGATCGAGCCAATAGGAAAACATCTTTACCTATGCAGGCCATCCGCAGTTCGAAGTATTGAAGACAATCCTAATTGCATCATCGACGAGATCTATCAGCGATTGAACAAGATCAAATGTTTGGTCCATCAGTTTACAGTTAAGACACTGGTATGGAAGAAACTGTACGCCGCCAATACATGGTTATTTATTCCCAATCAACCCACAACAGCAGCAGTACAATGCAGCGGGAATCGAGAAGATGTGAAGATTCAAGATGTTGGCATAATCCAAATATCTCCAGATTGTACTATATACACAAAACGGACTATTTTGCATACTCAGCTATTCACTACTATTCCTGTCGTAGCTGGGTTCAACAAACCAATGCAAGTAATTATTAACACTACTTTGCAGCATTCAAGCAGCCACCCTCAATTGCAAATGGAGGAACCTGTGTTGCTACCGTCCGATCATTTTCAACGCCTACAAGAAGAAGAAGATGAGTTGCAGTTACATCAGGACTATCGATTTTGGCACCATCGACATACTATCATGGTGAATACCGGTACTACAATCTGTATTTTGGTATCAGGTTGTATCATCTGGACATTATGGAAATACTGGAGAAAGAACAGGAGACCGCAGCCACGGCCAAAATCAGATCCGTCGGAAGGCTTCAGGTTACAACCACTGCCACCAGACGAGGAAGATGGAGAGACAGAATCAGCCACACCATCCCGGCCCATCGTCGCTCGGCAGAATGTTTAGGAACCAAACATAAATTTTAATCCTTTTAATTTAATTAGGCGTGTGTGTCACAAACACATATTGCATACGGAAAATGCTTAACAAAGCGTCAGCAGTAATGTAATTAGTGCTCGAATGACCCGGTGAACAGCCTGCAATTCTGCACTCTGCAAGTTTGTTTATTATGAAATTAGACACGCACGTAGAAATAACAGCTTGAACTAGGGCAAATATTAAACTTTGTAAGCTAAGTCAGTATTTTTATATGTATAAATAGAAAAGAACTAGTCATTAAATTAATACAGTTTAAACTCTTGTTTCACTGTGTTCACGCTGCCCAAACGGACCCCAGGTCTTTTGTTACATCATCTCGTGTGAGACCGCACGAGACCGTTGGGTTGCACCCTTTTTAATTCCTGCACCCCTAAGACATATCCTGTAATTTGTCCAACATAAATTCATACAGTCCACTACAAGCTCCACCCTGAACACAATTAGAATCGTGAGCAAACATTACGCAAAATCGTAGATTCAGTATTTCACGTGGAGGAGATTTCGAGGAGATATTCGAAAGTCAGGCAACCCAAATGACAATCACTAGTCTGACTACCTGAGGATTACAAGTGATTGACAGGTTAACTTATTATTATTTTATTAGTAGAAATTGGCTACCTATATAGAAATCTGTAATTTACGCAAATTGTCCTCCAAAACAGAATTAGTTTTTTTCATTTTGTGAATGGCCCATGTTTTTAAAATTGCAAGAGAGAGTGGTGACTTGTAACGATTCGCCCAGTAGAAACGCGTTTTTCTGAATTGAAATCAATTCGCGCGTTCCAGCCTAGCGATTTCTACGTTACAAATTTGAATTTTTCGCCTGCGCGGCCGGCTACGTCATCAAGGGATCCCTGCTCCACGTATCCCCCACTTAGAATGGCCGAGGTGGTTGCTTGATGCACGAAGCCCGAAGAAGAGCTATAAAAGCCGTTTCCCGGGGCATTTCAGGGCAGACTTCATTGAGACTTCATTCATACATCCTTGCATTCCCTCCCTTCATTCCCTTCCTGACCCGGTCCGACCGTTTAAAGAGACTTATTCCTGCCTAAACTCCAGATCCCGATATCCAATAGTAGTTTCCCGTAGCTGCAACCGAACCCGAGGCCTTAGCGTTTTAATCATATCTAAATTTCATGCAGGACATATTCGAGACGAAGGTTTAACAGCCAAGCCGTTTCATATGTCGATCTCGTAATAATTAAATCACTAATTCCTGTTAAAACCCGGTATTAATATTTATATTACAAATTTCCTGCAAGGCATATTCGAGACGAAGGGTTAACAACCAAGCCGTTTCATATGTCGACTTCGTAATAATAAATAAATTGCTAATCCTTGTTAAAATCCTGTATAAAAATTATATTCAAAATTCTCCTGGAGGACGTTGGCCAATAACTATATCAAACTTCCCCGCAAGGCATATTCGAGACGAAGGGGTAACCACCAGGCCGCTTCATATGTCAATTAAGTAACAATAAACCTACAAACCAATATAACATTTGCCCAGTCCGGATATATTAGATTTCATGTCATAACAAGAGTCACACGTAGCTGACCTTCTGCAAGTCCCGATTAGATTGCATTTAATTTCTGTTTGACTGCAGAATTGTACTCACCGTACTTAACAGTCCCTACCGTAACCTGGAGGCTCGGCAACAACATCCTGGCCGTGGGCTGTCGTAAACCACCACAACGAAGAGGAGCTCCAGCTGGATCGGCACCGTCAACTGCCTCTTTCCGCCACCACTCACACAAGCACCACACTATATCCCCGGGAGTCGCAACGCTTTCACGGGGTTGTAAGGCGAAATACAAATATTAGAATTAACCTATATTTGCAGTTACACGCGGTTTCTTCGTCGGACTTGACGTTTGAACCCGGAAGTTGGTAGCCCTGCAAATTACTTTGGGCAAACCGGCATCCCGACCAGTGGCGTTCCGACAATTTCTCCAGAGGGCGGGCCACCGGACCTTCGATACATGGACGCAGTACGGGTTGCCGAGGCGTAAGGAACGAACAACCGAGCATCCAGCACAATTATTGAAATTTATTGTTAAATACATTTTATTTGAATCTTTACGAGGAATTCTTATGTTTGTACATATTGAACATTATAATTAAACTGTTTAACATTATCCTAGTGTTTGCTTGCTAATATTCGAGTGTATATCTGGCCGAACTAAGTTATTCTCCGACTGACAAGCTACCCGAAGGAAATTAATTAAATTCATTAGTCCTAATTAGCAGAGGGCTGGTACCGTTGCAGTCTTAGTGAAATTACCAATAAAAAGCAATAAATAAATTATTTTCAAATAATTACTTCAGCTTCTATTTCTAAATTCATTAAAACAATAATTACATTATAGATTTACATGTAGTTTGTTTTAACTGTTTAGAGCTGATTCTAGAAGAGTTGCACTTACAACATATTCAATGATGATCAAAATCCAATTAACCAAAACAAGTGCAAAGATATAATAGTGTTCTCAACCGGGGTTCATATATTATTTTTTACACTACTAGCATATTGATTTTTATTTTCCATTTTTATATTGATAATAAGGTAAAACGTTTGACAGAAGTGCTTGGTTTTGAATATCCGAGGAAATCAGGTACCCTTTAAAACTGTAATTTTTGACAACAAATTGTTTTTATTATCTAGTAGTAGGAGAGAAAACTTTATTAATACCTTAGGTGCAGAAAATCAATTTCTGGGATTAGAAACAACATAAATAATGGTACGGTCTAAAGGTAGTGGTGATAAAACGAATTTATTGGTTTTATAATAATATTAAAATAATACCAGAAAACCAAGTTAAAATAGTAATGTATACATTGCATAACTTACATACATTAATAATCATACTCGCAACTAAAACATCATAATGAATAAAAATATAATATAATAATATAACAAATAACATATACATATACCTCTAAACAGTATGACATTTTAATTAGTTTCATATATATCATGTATACTTTGTTGACGACATTTTCATGAGTCAACTAATTCGGAAGCAGAGAGTGCAAGTAAAATTCTTTTCCCATATTCTTCTTCCAGAAATTGTTATCCCCCAAATAAAAAATTATAATAACCTACTAGCCACATTTCACAAATGATAGATTACAAGTAACCTATGTGCTATACGTAGATATACATTTACTAAGTACCTTTTCATCTCTTCGACATGTAGCCCGCATTTAGTATAAATAAAAAACGAACAGATATTCCGTTCCGAAATATGCAGCAGCCCCTGAACTTGATAATAATAATTATGATTACGTTTTAAACTGATCGTGCCCATCTCATCATTGAGTATACAATAACTACCCTTTTTGTTCATGATAAGGCAAAATGTTATTAAGAAAAGTTGTTCAGAATGAGAAATTGAGATTAAACTGTAATTTTTAATAAATCCAATTTGTAATTTGTTTAATTTAAAAAATATCGGTTTAATCTAAGTCGACAGATCTTTCCGAAATGTTGTATAGGGCCATAATTTCTCATTCTGAACAACTTTTATTAATAACATTTTGTCGTATCATAAACAAAAAGGGTAGTTTACCTGAAAATAAAATATACAATTTATACAGGGTGTCCGGAAATACGTGTACAACGGAAGACCACAAGTTTTTTGTCACAAAATATGATGGTTTAACTCAACTTACCTATATACAAAGTTGCTTAGTTTAGCCGCTAGAGGGCTTTAAAAATGATTAACGTTTTTAAAATTTTTAATCCCCTGTATATCACTACCAATTTTTTCTGAATAGTTACTTTAATTTAGAAGTTATTTCCTCTCTTACAAAATTTTAGTTGGGTGAACGATTTAGCCACAAAACATATTTTCTAAATCCCTACAAGCCTAGTGTTAAGTTAAAATTACTGATTCAGGTTTGTAGAAATTTAGAAAATATTTTTGGTAGCTAAACCGTTTACCCAACTAAAATTTTGTAAGAGACAAATAGCTTCTAAATTAAAGTAACTATTCAGAAAGAAAAATTGCTAGTGATTATACAGGGGGTACAAAAATATGGATGGATAATTTATTATGACGAAGTTTTTAAACACCCTGTAATTTTTGAAATTAAGGTTTATTCCACAAAAAGCTGTGGTTTACTGGTGAAAACGCATGGCCAAAAAATGAATAAAATCTATAAAAAAAAATTTGACACTTGAAAAAATTTAAAAAAGCTAATAATAATAATAATAATAAATGTCTTATTAATGAAAATACAAAATTAATTAAATTAAAGATTTATATATTCTTTGGGCGAAGTTCAGCAAACGGGCTACGTTTGTTGCTCTTCCACTTTACCCTAGATTCGGCATTAATAAAAAAACAAAGGAATAGCCAAATTAAATAAATCACTGCCCTGCTGTTAGGAGTATTGCTCTGACTGTTCTAATATTAGTTTATTGGTTAAAACTAATTTCAACTTAGGTAAATCGTATGTTTTAATAGTACTTGGTAAAGAATTGTAGCATTTTGTTATGTCATATGAAAATGATCGTTTGAAGAATTCAGTACAGTGTTGAGGTGGAGTAAGAGTTCCTTTAAATCGTATATTTATATTATGTACATCCGCACGAAATCTAATTTTGTTATATAAGTAAACTGGTGTTTTGTTCAATATAATTTTGTGATATAAGCATACAGAATGTAAATATTGCCTTTTTTCCATGTTTACCCATCGCACGGTATGCAACTTGTGACTGATACGGTCATATTTTCTTATGCCAAATATTAGCCGTAAGCATGAATTCTGTAATTTTTGTATTCTATTTTTATCTACAGTATCCAGAAATTGACCATAAACTGTGTCTGCATAATCAAGATTAGAAAGAACTAGCGAATTACATAGCATCAATTTAACTTTCTGTGTTAATATATGCCTATTCTGATAAATTAACTTTAAGTTACAATATGCTTTTTGTAAACATTTAGTGATATGCTGAGTGAACTTTAATTCTGAATCTATATACACACCTAAATTTTTAACAGCATCTAAAACTGGCACCGCTACTTGGTCGACAGTTACGGTTACAGCAGCTGCATTGATGACAGCTTGTCTATCGTTTCTTTTCCCAAATAGTACCACTGCAGATTTTTTTGGATTAATATTAAGACAATGTCGTTTTGAAAAGTTTACTATATTATTTAAATCGTAATTAATTGCTACTACTGCTTGCTGTACCTCATCGGTTGTGAAACTTAAATATATTTATGTGTCATCAGCATATAAATGTGAATGACAAGATAATAAAGTAGCTGATAAATTAGAAGTGTATATAACAAATAACAATGGACCTAAAATTGAGCCTTGAGGAACGCCAGTTGTAAGTGGAGCGTATACTGAAATATTATTTAAATATTTAACAGCTTGTGATCTATTAGATAGATAATCTGATATTAATTCAATAGCAGATGGAGTTAAGCCAATATAATGCATAATGGCAAGCAGAGTTTTATGATTTAACGTATCAAACGCTTTTGAATAATCAAGTAATGTTAAACAAGTTAGATTACCTTTATCACATGCTGCTACAATATCATCGACTATGTTCATCAAGGCAGTGCTGCAACTATGGCCAGCTCTAAATCCTGATTGTGTGGGAGGTATGATATTATATACATTTAAGTGGTGACGTAATTGCATTTCAATAACTTTTTCAAGAATTTTAGAAAATGTAGGCAAGATACTTATTGGCCTAATATCACTAAAAGCTTTTGGATTAGAAACTTTTGGCAACGGTGTAACTATAGCTTGTTTCCAAGCACTGGGAAATTTTGAGTTTTCTAAGCAAAAATTAATAATATGTGTAATATATGGTAGCAAGTACGGTATGCAGAGACTAATTGTTAATATATTAATGCCATCTGATCCAACGGCTTTGCTTTTAAGACTTCTAATAATTTTGAAAATAACTTGTTCTTCAACACGTTCAAATGTAAGTTGTAATTTAATCGAATCTCTAATATTGTAATTATAAAATAAGATAAGTTCGTTGTCTTCATTTAATTTTGGTATTGAGTTAATGAAATAATTGTTAATTTCATCAGAATCTGATAAATAATCTGGCAATTCAAGGGATTTAGATTTTTTAATATTCAATTTATTTAGTTCCTTCCAAAGCACTTTTGTGTTTGTATTTCTAAATTTGTATTCCCCAAATGCTTTTTTCTCTCTTTTAATCGCTGCGTTCACTAAATTTCGCAACTGCTTATAATACTGCCAGTGCCTTTCATTTTTGCTATTTTTAAAGCGTTTTAAGGCGTTATTTCTAATCTTGATCATGTTTCTTATATTATCGGTTAACCATGGTGCATATGCTTTAGTTATTCTATGTGCAACAAAAGGTGCATGATTGTTAAGCAGTAATGTAATATTTTCGTTTAAAAAATTCACCTTACTGTCAACATCAGTCAATTCATAAACTATATGCCATGGTATTAATTGCAAATCATATTTAAAATTGTCATAATTGAAATGTTTAAAATCTCTAACAGTTCTAATGCACATTTTAGTTTTTACGGACATGAAATTAATTTGACAAAAAATTAATTCATCATCACTTACTTCCGGAACAGACGTTACACCTAAATTAGTAAACAGATTAGTTTTTGATGTTACTATATAATCAATAAGAGATGATGTGGTTCTCGTAATTCTAGTAAGCTCATTTATAATTTGTTTTAACCCCATACTAACAAAAACATTAGATATATATTTAGCTTCTATTGTATTATATTCAAGCAGATTAATATTAAAATCACCTACACATAAAATCGTATCAAATTCTGCAAATAATTCAGAAAACGTGCTTTCAAGTGCATCTACGAAAGATTTATACAATGACTTTGACGGGTTATATACCACAGAAAATACAATATTTTCATTGTGCATGCGTACCTTTACACAAAGTTGTTCAATTACGTCTGTTGTACTTACGATTGTGTAACTAATTGTAGATTTCAAGTAAATTCCTACTCCACCACCTGCAGTCGGTCTATCACGACGAATAAAGTTGTACCCATCAATTTTTACATTGTCAGAGGAAATTGTATTGCTTAACCAAGTTTCTGTAACTGCAAAAATATCAAAATCATTTATCAGAACAATATTCCTAACCTCAGCAAAAGGAGCACTAAGAGATCTAACATTTAAATGAGCAATCTTAAAAGCATTCATAAATAATAATAAAACAAAAAGATATTATTTTATTGTGTAATAATAATAGAAAAAATGCAAATTTATTTTCACAAACGCAAATTCCGTTTAATGTTTATCTAGCTTATTGAGCAGGTGTTGGTAGACGTACGGTATCACGCAGCCCGGCCTACAGTCCATTTCCGCCAGCATTTTTATCGCCTCGGACAACGCTTTGGATATCTTCAGCACGTTCGATACGGCACTTCTTGTTGTTCCACGATACAATCGTTTTTGAAGACCTCTAGCGGCTAAACTAAGCAACTTTGTATATAGGTAAGTTGATTTAAATCATCATATTTTTGCTCAAGGAATATGTGGTTAACGGATTGACCTCCTTTTTAGGGACACCCTGTATATAAGATAACATCATCTTCCTTTCAAGGTATAGGCATTATATGCCTGTTCCGGAATTTCATAAATCACTCCACCGTTTTCTGGGACGTCCGGGTTCCATTTTCCCTCTTGGTCGGTATGCCATGTCTTTCTTGGGGATTCGTTCTTCTCCTCATAGCATATACCTACCTAACAAAAACAGTTTGGGTACATGCCAGCTTTAAATTCAGCACGTAGTGCACATCCATTAAAAAGTGTGAAGTCATGCACAGATCCAGGCCCCCTCGCCACAATATTCAAAAATTTTAAATCTGCATCTGACACAGCTTGCATATTTATTGAAAGTATCCCTTGCAATTTCTGTATACTTCTGCATCTTCACCTCCTAAAATAAAAATATTGAGGTTAAAAAATATTTATTTCTAACATTTCTTACCGGGTGACTGAATCTACTGTGCCCACCACTCTAGGAAATGCAGCAGGTTAAAAAATGTCTGTAGTTTCTGCCTTGTTTCTGCTACAGTTGATGGAAACTTGATATATCTCCGAGACATTTCTACTACAGCTTCGGATACTCTTTTAATTATTCTGCATGCTGTTGACACATGCATGCCACCAAAATCAACTACAGCTAATAAGTGAGAACCAGTTGAATAGTATTTCAACCCTATAAGCAGCTGGTTTATGGCGGACACACAATTGTTCCTATACCAGAAAATTGCAGAATGTGAATAAATAGAATTGGTAACATAAAATAGTTCGTTATACCTACATATCATAAGGGAATTTTAATCGGTGTTCGATTTGTTCCAACACTAATAAAACTGTATCTTTTGTCAGTCGAAACCTTCTGAAAAACGATAATTCATCCATACTGTGGTAGTATTGAGCCCTATCATTTATACCGTAAGAGTTTTTTAAGGCGGAACGGAAAATTGTGCATCTCAATGGATTAAAAATGAGTTTTTTTAAATGGAACACATGAACGTACATGCAGGGTTGCTGCTATGGAGATGTGTATGGTTGTCCCGAAAATGAGATTATTTAAATGGGTTGTCATTAAAAACTGTCATTCGCTTAAAGGTAGAAAATTGTAATTAGATATCTATTAATAAAAAATGTATTCGACGCAAGAAAAAGTTCTGCTTTATGACACCTACCGTAGCGGATCTAGTTTAACGCAAGTATCTGCTGCATTTGCTGCGGAATTTCCAGATCGTCCGGTACCAAGCATTTCCACTATCTCAAGGATGGTAAGCAAATTTAGAAATACTGGATGTTTAAGGACTGCCCATGAGAAACGTGTCAGAGCACCACACAAAGTGGACGAAAATAAAAGTATTAACATTTTGGCTTCAGTTGAAAATAATTCTCGGCACTCTCTCCACTCGCAAGCTAGCAGCTGAACATGAAGTAAGCCAATCATCCGTTGTTAAAGTACTAAGGAAGGCAAAATACAAATGCTACAAATTTCAAAACCATCAGGAGCTTTTAAACAACGATCCAGAACAAAGGATGCAATTTTGTTAACTTATGTTGGAAAAAATAAATAACGATGAAGACTTTTTAAATAAAATTTGTTATACGGATGAGGCTACATTCACCTGTAATGGTGAGGTAAATTCACAGATTTGTAGGTACTGGGCAAGAGAGAACCATCATTTATTTAACGCAACAAGAACTCAATATCCAATGAAAGTTAACACTTGGGCAGGTATAATTGGAAATCACATTATCGGTCCTTTTTTCTTAGATGGAAACTTAACAGGCACTACCTATTTAGAACTATTACGGGAAAGAGTCATACCAGCAATTACAGAGTTGAACTTAGGGCAAATTACCTTCCAACATGATGGCGCCCCAGCGCATTATTCCCGTGAAGTAAGAGAATATCTGACTACTACTTTTGGACGCCATTGGATAGGTCGTGGAGGACCAGTAAGGTGGCCTGCACGGTCACCTGATTTGACGCCACTTGACTATTTTTACTGGGGCTACCTTAAGTCAAAAGTGTATAATGCTGTAGAAATTTTGAACTTGGACGAACTTAGAAATAGAATCAGTACGGATTCACAAGAAATCGTCCCACATCAAATTAGAAATGCAGTAAACAATTTTTATCTACGACCACTACTAAAAGTAGGCCTTTTAGCGCTAGATTGTTTCACTAAAAGTGACGTTTTATAGTTTACCGTGTTTAAAGAAATCAACTGTTTACTTTTAGCACACGGGCTAAAAGTGAAGTGAGGTTATAAAACTACAATTTCGAACTGCAAGTGAAGTTGTAAAGCTATTCCAGTTGCTTCTTGCGTTACAGATAAAGCGTTTTTGAAATAATTAAAGCGTTATGTAATGAATACAGTCATATGTGGAGTATCAATAATTACATTTCGTAACTCACCTTGACAGCACGGGCATGGCCAAACAATCGCCCGCGCGGCGTAGCCTACTGTTCATTATGACATAAATTAAAAGTGTCGCAGATGCGACCCTTTCTTAAATTGATATTTATGGATTAATAACGGTAAAATTAAGGTCGTAGATAAAATATTGTATGCAACGCGTGCTAAAAGTCGTTTATGCGCGAGACATGTTATGAAACTCAGCCTTCGGCTTCGTTTCATAATTTTCATGTCTCGCGCATAAACGTCCACTTTTAGCACTTGTTGCATAAATAGCTATTATGACCGTTTAGGCTACTGCTCTGGCGTTAACGGTCGAATTTTAAAAATTTTAATATAATTTACGCACTTAAATAATTGATGTAGTTGTTTATTTAGTAGTTGTATTTAATTGCAAATTAAAGAACTTTATGTACATACAAAGAATTTTCCTTTAATAATAATAATAACTAGGTAATAAACTAAGCATGTCATTAGCATTAGACAATAATTTACTTGAACATTTCCATAACAACATTAACAACAGCCCTGCGCATGCTTTCCCTGTGTTCCATTTAAAAAAACTCGACATCATTACACTGACATGCAAGTGTGTGTTCCAAGTTAAAAAATTCTTACTGAATGTCGTGGATATCCGAAGTTGATGATTTCAAAAATTTCGACATCGTTTTCAAATATATCATTTTCCACTAAAATTCCCATTTTCGATATTTTTTCGTAATAAATAATAGAAAAGCCGTCAACTGGTTTGGTTTTAAAATTTCTCTTTTAGGTTAAGTCGAACCTCAAGTTACAGAGTTTTGGAACTTAAGGATAAGTGCAACTTAAGAGACATAAGTCTACCTTAAAATCTGGTGCAATGAAATATCTGCCAACTTAAATTTTAAGTTTCACTTAAAAGTTAAGAGAGAGTGGTGCAAACCGGCATTAATTTTTTTAAATATGAAAACGTAATTTTGACAGGTCGTTGTCAATAATTCAATTTATCTACTCGAGTGGGATAAGTAACGCATTACGTCACTCATTTGACACTATTTCAGTTAGGTAATCAAGCTCATTACACCAACTGAGTTGCGTAATGACTTCATTACGTAACTGAAATAGTGTCAAATGAATGACATAATGACATTTGCCTACTAAAATATTTTTGAAAATGACAGGTCTGACATTTCTCTTAATGCACATTTCTCAATTTTAGGCAGTGGTAGAAAAAATTTTGTACAATACATGTGTGATAATGCATCATTAATATAGTTGTGTGCTTACATAACTCGTATACTTACACACACGTATATTAATGATGCTGTTATCCCACTTGTATAGTAAATAACTATTATATCATTATTTACTAAGTATATGCCGTCCACGATCTTTTTGGGTCAGGTGAGGCTATGACTAGAGTAGCTATGACTACAGTGACTTTATATGAGATAGTGGCGACAATAGAGTGTATTCAGTAGTTATATCCCTAGTGCATTCTGTATATTCGAGTATTTCTCGAGAACGCGAAGCGTTCGAGAGAAATACTCTAATTATACAGAATGCACGCGGGAAATATTGCAAGACTATTCCTCGAAGAAATGGCATCCTTTATATACCACACTATTAATTTTTAAAGAGTTTTCAGTTTTCTTTCTGAAATTTCTTGTGTACCTAGCTGGTTTGCTTTTCTTCCCGCAAATACTTGATATTGCACTTGTGCAAATACCCGGGTATTGCACTAGTGCAAAATATTCCCTGTATTCGATTCTGATTGGCTCAAATTTTGAAAATTGATTGATGGGATTGGTTTATATTATCTGAGGGGAATAGTCTTTTTTATTGGTAGCTCGAATCGGCCGCCATTAAGAAGCAAAATTTGTTGATGCTTTTGTTTGTTTATACCAAATCGAGGTTAGCAGGTTACGTTTTGCGTCAGTTTGTGTCAAATTCGAGGTTATCAGGTTAGATTTTGCGTCAGTTGTGTCAAAAATTACGCAAAACCTAACCTGATAACCTCGAATTTGACATAGACTTACAGTGCCACCAACACATTATTTATACGTTGTGTAACCATGACCATTCAAAAACGTTCAATTTATTAAAGTTGATAGGCTATTGGCCGCCATTTTGTGGCAAATTGCGCCTATTGGCGCCACTGTCTCTATCAAGGCACTGTAGCTATGACCATCTAGTAGTTCTGTTGGCAGTTCCTCTGTGGCAACTAAACTCCCTAATGGAAATTGACACTTTTTGTGTTAGGTTAGGTTGTTTTCAGTTTAAGGTAATATTTTCTGAATATTTTTTTCTGAATATTGTTGCTGGATCTCTGTTTAAATTAAGGATGAAACATTGAAATAATTTGACAATTGACGACAGAAACGAAAATGACAACTAATGCATAAGAAAATCATTCAATATTAATGTTTATTGCAATTTGAATAAGAATTGTGTACATGATGTGAATATGCCACTTTATTTTACATGCTTGCTGCATGCTTTCTTGCTTGCTTGCTGGCGTGGACGGATAAAAACGTCACAAACTGATGCCAAATAAATTTAGTAGAGCAATTGAGCAATATTGGTCTTATAGAAATTAACATGTAAAAAATGTAAATATCTTGTCAAATGGATGGCTTGCTGATTTTACTTCATGTTGATTTTGACATCTGCCACATAACATTTCAACACTAAAATAGTAATAAATAGGTAGGTAGTAAATTATTATACATTACGCTGGATTGTTTTTCCTTTCCAAAATTTCAATTTTAAAGTACAGCAAATATATTCTCTAGTCTCCACATCAACTCGTGTTCTTTTAAATCTGGTCTGTCCTTTTTAAAGTGGAAGTAGCATCGTTTAATGGAATTTTTTTGTTGTAACAAAATTATTTTGGGCATTTTGAATTTTCCTTTGACGGAAATTAACATTATTTATTCACACTTGATAAATAGTTTATTTTCTTACGAATATCTATATACAGTGCTTAAATTAAGTATGGAAACGATGGTACTATTTGAATACGGCCATAGATAGAACTCTGAAATTTGGTATAGAAGTAAAACATATACCGTTTTCTACTAATATTCGTGGTTCGAATTTTTTTATCGATCGTTACGACTGCAGCACGGCCAACTTGATTATTTTTTTAAATTGAAATGGGGGTCGAAAGTACCATCATTAGAAAGCTGTTTTTGTGTAGAATCCAACGATGTAGCACTTGATATGGCAGTTTTGAAAAATAACTTCACTATACCAAATTCAACTTTGAGAATATTACTTTCAACGGCTTGCTATATATGCTAAAAATTTAGTTGGCGGTGAATGCTTTGTTTGGTTTTTCAACTTTAAAGAGTACATTAATGAAGAATACCCATTTAACCATTGTATAAGAATTTACATACTTCCGCATAACTACGTCTTTTATCACCATACCCTACCATCATGAGAATCTCTATTCTCTCCTTTTCTGTAAGATTTTCCATGGTACTTGCTCACTAACTACGCAAATTCAAACAACACTTTGTTACGGGCTAAAAGTAATTTACAGTTATTTATTTAATTAATTGCCCAAATTTGTGCTAAAACTAACTTTTTGCCTTATCTTTCACTAAGTCAAATTTTGTATTATTAAAACTGAGCATTCAGACCTTCTGCAAGCTATATTTTGATCTAACGTAAGCCATTTAATCAGAATTACAGTGCATGAAAGCTCCTAGAGTTTAGACTTCACTTTGCGCATAAAGCTTTTTGGGTTGCATATGCCAAGTTTCTTTCAAAAGCCCCTCCAATTCCAATTTTCGAATTGTGTTTCTTTATCAGTCTTTTTGGGCCTTTTCGCCATATTGTGTAGCTAGAGAATATGTGCCTTTGTGAGATTTCGTTTTGAAACGAGCCTTAATGGGATTTCGCGGGCATCTGGCTTGGAAATTCTGTTGTGCTGCGTTTTGAGCCTTCCGTGGTTGACGATGCAGTCCCCGGAGAGGTTTTGCGATTTCCTAAGCCTCAAGCTTAACTTGGATTTTACCTCGCCGAGCACATGTTTTCCTTTGGCGAAGCGGAGCCAGAACACCTAGGGTATGCTTCCTTAATGATGTTAACTTAGATACTATGGTATGATAACTGTTTTAGCTCCATTTGTACGACCTCTATTTTTTTGCGATGTCCGGCGTCCTTCTTCGTGGCCCCCTTGTGACCCCTTATCATCGGGCGAAGATGGCCCCAGCTGCTGCCTTAAATTTGGCGAGCACGAAGTTCCTCGCCTACATTTAGCGAAGGTAGAAGCCCCGGCGTAGCCTCCTTCATCGTCTCCATTATTTGCAGGTCGTTAGCCCTGCACGAACCTTGATTAAGCACGCACCGCTGCTTATCGGACCTTCCGTATGTGTTTGCTGCAGCCTGGAGAATTACAAGATCGTTCGTATTTATCCTGTTTTGGGCCACTTGAAACTTGGGATCCGTTTTTAACATGTTTTGTTGTGACTGTGTTATTTCATATCCGGCAAATGATTGAAAGCTTGTAGTTTGTATTTTATGCGCTTTACTCACCTTTTGACGCAGTTTAGGTATTTGTTTTAATAATTTTTAGTTAATTCTATTTAGCTTTTGAGGTTAAAAGTCATTAAGATCGGTAGCGCCTCACGCTCCGGTCAAGTGCGTCAAGTCAACTCTGTGCGGCATTTGCATGATAAGGTTTCGACCCGTTTTCGATCGTCACGATTCGTTAGTGCAATAAAATTAGGTTGAATTCAACCTCAGTATACTGCAACTGCAAGTAATTCAATGTAAGTTTCGCTTGCGACATTTTAATGTAGATTGAAAAGTTACTCTAGTCAACTTCGGTTTTTACAGCGCTATGATATGAAGCAAGATCTTGAATTCCGTGTAGGCGTTTTTGTGAATTAAAGGCAAACCTTGCATAGTGGGTAGTTGGGCGAATTCAACTAACCTATCTAAATTTAAGCTGTAATAAATGTGTCATAGCAATAGTGCTATCGACAACTTGTTAGTTTTGCATTTAGCCATTTGATTAGTCATTATGTGATTCGATTATGCACTTTAATATACTTTAACCTATTTATTTGAGCTACGCTAATAGAATTCGTTTATATACCGATATTGATTATTTAAATTTATATGCTAATATTTTGGTGAGGTGTAATAAACGCTTTATGATTATTGTGATTTAAATCTGTGATATGCTGATTTGCTTTGCCGTATATTTTTATGTGTATTTTAATTGTGTTTGTATTTCTGTTTGCCGCAATTATACTGCCTTGGCATCTTTGCCTGCGTATCTGATTTGAGCCTTTCCGTTACCCTTTTATTTTCAGGTTTGGTTAGTAGCGCCTTGTGTAGTGTACTTTTTGTTTAGCAAAGTGCTGGGTTAGTTGCTACTTGGCACCCATATTTTTATTTTTCAGCTAAAGCTTATGAGTCTTTTGTTTTACCCACGACCAGCTCCGGCTGAGTAGTCGGTTGCCTTTGCTTACTCCTTTTACAGTCGTCGTAACGGTAACAACTTATAATTTTGACGTTAAATATTTTTAAACAACATGGCATTGTTTTGTTTTCAGCGCTTGCTATCGGTTTCAGTTATCTAATAATTTTTTTTCTACAACCTTTAATTTGGTATAGTGAAATTATTTTTCAAAACTGCCATATCAAGTGCTACATCGTTAGATTCTACACAAAAACAGCTTTCCAATTATAGTACTTTCGACTCCCATTTCAATTTAGAAAAATATTTAAGTTGGCCGTGCTGCAGTCGTAACGATCGATAAAAAAAATGGAACCACGAATATTAGTAGAAAACCGTATGTTTTACTTCTATACCAAATTTCAGAGTTCTATCTATGGCCGTATTCAAATAATACCACCGTTTCCATACTTAATTTACGCACTGTATATAAAAATGAAAGTCCTAACTCACTCATCAACGCCCAGCCCAAACCCTTGGACCTAGAAAGCTGAAATTTTGTACAGACGTTCCCTTTATGATGTATACAAGAAATAAGGAAAGATATTTCAAAATTCAACCCCTAAAGGGGAAATATGGGGGTTCCAATTTTGTATGGCAAACTAATATTAACTAGACATTTCGACTTGAAACTTCGTAGGAGTACTCCTAAAAACAAATAACCAAACACGTATTTCGTGATTTTCCAAAAATCAACCCCTTAGGGGTGAAATGGGGTAAATAAGCCTAAAATTCGATATGAGTGTCGTTATTGACGTTTTTTCGGACGCTGATTGCGAAAATGGCATTTAAAATTTGGCAGGCAGATTTCTCATAGGGAGTAGGCGTCCGCTAAGAAAGGATTTTTGAAAATTCAACCCCTAAAGGGGTAAAAAAAGGTTTGGAATTTTGTAACATCAAATTTTGAACTGTCATTCAAAGTTCTTGGAAATGTGTTCCCTGAAGGTATACTAGGAGATGACGGGACGGGACGGGACGGGAAGGGACGGGACTGGACGGGACGGGAAGGGACGGGACTGGACGGGATGGGACGGGACGGGACTGGAAGGGAAGGGATGGGAGGGGAGGGGAAAAAACGGGGCGGGACAGGACGGGACGGGACGGGAAGGTATGGAATGGGAGGGGGGGGGGAGGAATGGGGCGGGACGGGAGGGTCTTATATATAAGAATAGAAGTCCTAACTCACTCACTGGCTCATCAACGCCCAGCCCAAACCCTTGGACCTAGAAAGCTGAAATTTTGCATAAACGTTCCCTTTATGATGTATACAAAAAATAAGAAAGGATATTTCGAAATTCAACCCCTAAAGGGGTAAAATGGGGGTTCCAATTTTGTATGGAAAAATAATATTAAATTGACATTTCGACTTGAGACTTCGTAGGAGTACTCCTAAATACAAATAAGCAAACACGTATTTCGTGATTTTACTAAAATCAACCCCTTAGGGGGTAAAATGGTGTAAAAAAGCCTAAAATTCGATATGGGTGTCGTTATTGAGGTTTTTTGGGACGTTGATCGCGAAAATGGTATTTGAAATTTGGCAGGCATATTTCTCATAGGGAGTAGGCGTCCGCTAAGAAAGGATTTTTGAAAATTCAACCCCTAAAGGGGTAAAAAAAGGGTTGGAATTTTGTAAGATCAAATTTTGTACTCAATCATTAAAAGTTTTTGAAAATTTGTTCACTGAAGGTGAAAATAGGAGATGACGGGACGGCACGGGACGGGGTTGGACTGGACGGGACGGGACGGGACGGGACGGGAAGGGATGGGACTGGGCGGGAAGGGTTGGGATGGGAGGGGAGGGAACGAGGCGGGACGGGGCGAGAAGGTATAGAATGGGAGGGGGGGAGGAAACGGAGCGGGAAGGAACTGTCTTATATATAAGAATAGAAGTTCTGACTCACTCACTGACTCATCAACGCCCAGCCCAAACCCTTGGATATAGAAAACTGAAATTTTGCACAAACGTTCCCTTTATGATGTATACAAGGAATAAGGAAGGTTATTTTGAAATTCAACCCTTAAAGGGATAAAAGGGGTTCCAATTTTGTATGGAAAAATAATATTAAATAGACATTTCGACTTGAAACTTCGTAGGAGTACTCCTAAAACCAAATAAGCAAACACGTATTTCGGGATTTTCCGAAAATCAACCCCTTAGGGGGTGAAATGGGGTAAATAAGCCTAAAATTCGATATGGGTGTCGTTATTGAGGTTTTTGGGCCGTTGATTGCGAAAATGGCATTTAAAATTTGGCAGGCAGATTTCTCATAGGGAGTAGGCATCCGCTAAGAAAGGATTTTTGAAAATTCAACTACTAAAGGGGTAAAAAAAGGTTGGAATTTTGTAAGATCACATTTTGAACTAAGCCATTCAAAGTTTTTGGAAATTTGTTCCCTGAAGGTGAAAATAGGAGATGACGGGACGGGACGGGACGAGAAGGGACGGGACTGGGCGGGAAGGGATGGGATGGGAAGGGAGGGAACGGAGTGGGACGGGACGGGACGAGAAGGTATGGAATGGGAGGGGGGGGGGAAGGGAACGGGGCGGGACGGGACGGTCTTATATATAAGAATAGAACTCCTGACGCACTCACTGACTCATCAACGCCCAGCCCAAACCCTTGGATCTAGTAAGCTTAAATTTTGCACAGACATTGCCTTTATAATGTATACAAGGAATAATAAGGATAGTTTGAAATTCAACCCCGAAAGGGGTAAAATGGGGGTTCCAATTTTGTATGAAAAAATAATATTAAATACACATTTCGACTTGAAACTTCGTAGCAGTACTCCTAAAACCAAATAAGCAAACACGTATTTCGCGATTTTCCGAAAATCAACCCCTTAGGGGGTGAAATGGGGTAAATAAGCCTAAAATTCGATATCGGTGTCGTTATTGAGGTTTTTTGGGAAGTTGATTGAGAAAATGGCATTTGAAATTCGGCAGGCAGATTTCTCATAGGGAGTAGGCATCCGCTAAGAAAGGATTTTTGAAAATTCAACCCCTAAAGGGGTAAAAAGGGGTTGGAACTTTGTAAGATCAAATTTTGAACTAAGTCATTCAAAGTTTTTGGAAATTTGTTCCCTGAAGGTAAAAATAGGAGATGACGGGACGGGACGAGAAGGTATGGAATGGGAGGAGGGGAGGAAACGAGGCGGTACGGGACGGTCTTATATATAAGAATAGAAGTCCTGACTCACTCACTGACTCATCAACGCCCAGCCCAAACCCTTGGACCCAGAAAGCTGAAATTTTGCACAGACGTTTCCTTTATTATGTATACAAGGAATAAGGAAGGATATTTCGAAATTGAACCCCTTAATAGATAAAATGGGGTTCCAATTTTGTATAGAAAAATAATAATAAATAGACATTTCGACTTGGGTCTAGGACAACTCGGCGCCGCCATCCCGGCGCCGCCACTTCGGCGCCGCCATCTCGGCCCGGGGCCAGCTCGGCGCCGGGACAACTCTGCGCGGAGCCATCTCGGCGCCAGCCAACTCGGCGCCGAATTTAAATTCGCAAACTACAGTGTGCACTACGTAAGAAAATTATAAACAAATAATAAATAAAGTGATCGCCAAAAAGCTGGCATCAAATGAAAAAATATTATTTAGAGTTTCTTGGAAAGTCAAACACTAACGACCTGAGGTAATTGCAAAGTGATTACAAATGGGCCAAACAAAAGTTGTCACATGACTTCCGTTATCAGTAAAATTATACATTTTTTTAAAATAATTACGAAACATGCATTGAAATTTATTATGAAATAAAAAACTTTGTTAAAAATATTTGTTTTTCCATAACAGTTTTTGTTAAAAGTAAAATTCTTTGATATGGTACCTAAACATAAAAGAAAATGTGAGAGGTCAAAGTTGGCAGAGGATTTTGAAATTTTGGTATAGGAGCCTACATGTTGAGTCTAAACAATTTTTCTTAATAACTTTTTGTCGTATTTTCTACGTAAAAGGCACGCTACTCTACAGTAAAATAGTTTTTGAAAACTTCAAAGGCATACTTGATTTTTCAAATTCGCCTTTAACCAAGCAGGGCCGAACCCCAAAAAATGAAAATGTAAATCGAGAATTTTTACCTTTTACAAGAGTCGTTTCACCTATCCGGGGAGACACTGTATACAGGGTGTCCGAAAAATACGTGTACAACGAAAGACCACAAGTTCCTTGGCCCAAAGTATGATGATTTAACTCAACTTACCTATACAGGGTGTCAGGAAAGTCAACCGTCTCACTTCTGGAGATACTAGGGGGCGCTATATAGAGTCGAAAAGTTCTAATCCATTTTTGGCTTAAAGCATAGTTTTCGTAAAAGCGGATGTTGAAAATTAAAAAGAACAAGTCGAGAACTGCTCTGCTTTGCCTTAAATTGGAGGCTTGACGCAGTGCCTTGAGATAGGCTGGGCAAACAATTGTCACATATACCGTCTACATACATAATTTATTAGCTTTTAGAACACTTTTAAAAGGGAGTTTGATAATTTTAAATCCAACAATGAAGACAGAATATCGACGTACTCACAGACCCAACAGCACCAGAACACCATACACAAAAAACATATCAGCATGCTCCTGCACGGTGTATATTTTTACTACAAAAGTCAAACACGCAATTATTTATTACATTGACATTAATTGACAAAAAAACATCAAAAACACAAAAATGCAGTAGGTACCATACAGCGGTTCACAAAATTTGCGGTACCAATTTCAACAGTGAATTCTGAAGAAATTATGCTTCTAAGCCAAAAATGGATTAGGACTTTTCGACTCCATATAGCGTCCCCTAGCATCTCCAGAAGTGCCACGGTTGACTTTCCTGACACCCTGTATACAAAGTTGCTTAGTTTAGCCGCTAGAGGTCTTCAAAAATGATTAGCTTTCTTAAATTTTTTCAAGTAGGTCGAAAAATCTTTCATAGATTTTATTCATGTTTTGGCCATGCGTTTGTACCAGTAAACTACAGCATTTTGTGAAATAAAACTTAATTTCGAAAATTACAGGTTGTTTAAAAACGTCACAATAAATTATCCATCCATATTTTTTAACCACCTGTATAATCACTACCAATGCTTTTTTGTGAATAGCTACTTTAACTTAGAAGCTATTTCCCCTCTTACAAAATTTTAGTTGGGTAAACGGTTTAGCCACAAAAAATAGTTTCTAAATTTCTACAAGCCTGGATCAGTAACTGTTACTTAACACTTGGCTTTTAGGAATTTAGAAAATACACAATTAATTCACCAAAACCAGATACATACTTATACATTGATCGCCAAAAAGCTGGTATCGAATGGATGTTTTTTAATTTAGTTTCTTTGAAAATCAAACACTGGCGACCAGAAGTGGTTGAAAAGTAATTACAAATAGGCCAAAACAAAAGTTGTCACGTGACTTCCGTTATCAGTAAAATTCAACATTTTTTAAAAATAATTACGAAAAATGCATTTACTACCCAAGATAGGGACAACATTTACGAAACAAAGTTGCTTTCTGGCCTTGACATTGTTGAGTTAGCTAAAACTAACACATAATATAAATCGTATGGAAATCTTGCTTAATTTCCGAAAAATTGTACTTTTTGGATTTATACAACTTCGAAAAACGCCATTTTTAACTAAGTAAAAATCACTCAATATATCTAATAGGGGCTAAATAGGTTTTCGGACAAGCTGTCATCCTGTATAAAGTGAAATGTAAACATTACCAGTATTTTTATATATATATATATATATATATTTATATACATGTTGATTTTTAAGTTGATTCTTTCCGTTTACCAGGAAATAAAGCTAAAAAAATTTTTTTTATTTACCACTTTTCCGAAATATCAAAACTAACGGAGGTACAGGGTGTTATAGTTTCAAATTAAAAACTAAACTTTGACGCAAAGGCGGCTGGACAATTTTATTTTTGTTTACCTTTGTTGTCAAGCAATGACCTGTCAACTAGTTTTCCATTGTAATTTTATTAATGTTATTGCTGCAATAATGGCTCATGTTTATGAAAATAATGAATGAGTGAATATGCTTATTACCTATTTACTGGGAGTGTCGTCAAAATGCCGCTGCCGCATCGCTCTTATACGCGGAATGTGTGTGTAGAAGCGAATGCTGATAATTTTGATCATTTAAGTTAGATTAAGTTTAGTTTAATTTTCGTTAAGTAATTTTAGTTCATACTTTGAAACTTTAACACCTTGTACCTCCGTTAGTTTTGATATTTCGCAAAAGTGGTAAATGGCTTACTTTTTTTAGCTTCATATCTTGGCAAAAGAAAAGAATCAACTTAAAAATCACCCTGTATATACAGTGTGTCCCCGGATAAGTGAAACGACTCTTGTAAAATGTAAAAAATTCTCGATTTAAATTTTAATTTTTTGGGGTTCAGCCCTGCTTGGTTAAAGACGAATTTCTAACAGCATTTCAGTTTTGAAAAATCAAGTATGCCTTGAAAGTTTTCAAAATTGCTATTTATGCAACAAGTGCTAAAAGTCAATGTTTATGCACGAGACATGAAAATTATGAAACGAAGCCGAAGGCTGATTTTCATAACATGTCTCGTGCATAAACGACTTTTAGCACGCGTTGCATACAATATTTTATCTACGACCTTAATTTTACCGTTATTAATCCATAAATATCGATTTAACAAGTTTGCATCTGCGACACTTTTAATTTATGTTATAATAAACAGTAGGCCACGCCGCGCGGGCGATTGTTTGCCACGCCAGTGCTGTCAAGGTGAGTTAGGAAATGTAATTATTGATACTCCACATCTGACTGTATTCATTCCATAATGCTTTAATTATTTAAAAAACACTTTACCTGTAACGCAAGAAGCAACTAGAATTACTTTACAACTTCACTTCCAGTTCGAAATTGTAGTTTTATAACCTCACTTCACTTTTAGCCCATGTGCTAAAAGTAAACAGCTGATTTATTTAACAACGGTAAACTATAAAACGTCACTTTCAGTGAAACAAGCTAGCGCTAAAAGGCCTACTTTTAGTAGTGGTCGTAGATAAAAACTATTTTTTGTACTCATGACTTCAAAATTCATATTTCCCGCTCATTCCCGATACGCCGAAAGTTACTTTTCAACAAAACTAGGGGAATTGTTTTTTTGTAAATTTTTATAATAAACGAGGCTGCGCGGTCTATTCTATTCAATTTACCACCATTTTTAGGCCTATTACGTTGGCCCCATATATATAATACACATATATTGCTGGTAGGGCCTGGAAACTTCGGAAAACATTACGGCGCCGACATAGTATCACTTAGAGTATAACGCGTCTCGTGCGCATGCGTGGGAATTCAAACTCCGCCTTTAGAAGCGAATTTTAAACTTGACCACTTTCCCATTGGGCGGACGACGCCGCCGCGCTTGCGCACAGCTCACCGTATACATGAAGGAGTTGGTTGTGTGTCTCACTTCATCGGTAAGTTTCCCACTCATAGCCGCTAGCAATATAGTAAGTATTAGATATATGGTTGGCCCATCTCCAAGGGAGCCCTTGGGGTTCCGCCCATCTCCAAAGGGGCCTCTGTGGCTCCACCCCTCTCCAAGGGGGACCTCGAGGCTCCGCCCATCTCTAAAGGGGCCCTTCGGGCTTCGCCCCTCTCCAAGCGACCCTCGGGGCTCCGCCCCCTCCAAGAAGGCCCTCGGGGCTCCGCTCATTTCCAAGCGGGCCTTCGGGGCTCCGCCCCTCTCCAAGGGGTCCTTCAGGGCTCCGTTCTTCTCCAAGGGAGCCCTCGGGGATCCGCCCCTCTTCAAGGGGGCCCTAGGGGCTTCGCCTCTCTCCAAAGCGGCCATCGGGGCTCCGCCTATCTCTAAGGGAACCTTTGGGACTCCGTCCCTCTTTAAGAGGGCCCTCGGGGCTCCGCCCATTTCCAAGCGGGCCGTTGGGGCTCCGCCCCTCTCCAAGGGGTGCTTCAGGGTCCCGCTGCTCACCAAGGTGGCCCTCGGGGCTCCGCCCCTCTCCAACGGGGCCCTAGGGGCTTCGCCATTCTCCAAGGCGGCCCTCGGGGCTCCGCGCATCTCTAAGGGGGCCGTCGGGGTTCTGCCCCTCTCCAAGGGGACCCTCGGAACACACACGTCTGGATCGTTCTCCTTTATTATATAGAGGATTGTCCCTCGTTGGTTTAATTGCGCCTGCAAACACCAGAGGCGCTGTAAACGTCGACAAAAACTAACAGGTGCGTAGGATAGGTATAAAAGTTTAGTGATTTGTGCTGTCAACTCAGTAAATTAGTAAAACATTAAATTATAATTTTTTAATTTTTTAAAATATTTTCAGTTATTCGTTACAAAAAACATTGTACCTAACTTCTTCGGGAAGAAATTTCCCGAAATCGAACTACATGCAGCACTCCCTTCGGTCGTGCTGCAAACAAAGTGTTCATTCGGGAAAATTACGAACTTGTTAGGTAAATAACTATTACTGTAGAGTAGCGAGTCTTTTATGTAGCAAATACGACAAAAAGTTATTAAGAGAAGTTGTTTAGAATCAACATCTAGGTTCCAATACCAAATTTCAAAATCCTCTGCCAACTTTTATCTCTCACATTATCTTTTATGTTTAGGTCCCATATCAAAAAAATTTACTTTTAACCATATATCTAATACTTACTATATTGCTAGCGGCTATGAGTGGGAAACTCACCAAGGAAGTGAGACAGACAACCAACTCTTCAATGTATAACGGTGAGCGGTGCGCAAGGGCGGCGGCGTCGTCCGCCCAATGGGGAAGTGGTCAAGTTTAAAATTCGCATCTAAAGGCGGAGTTCGAATTCCCACGCATGCGCACGAGACGCGTTATACTCTAAGTGAGACTATGTCGGCGCCGTAATGTTTTCTAGCGTTCCGCGGCCCTACTAGCAATATATGTGTATTATATATATGCTTTTAACAAAGACGGCTATGGAAAAACAAACATTTTTCAAAAAGTTTTTTATTTCATAATAAAAAAAAATTGTTAACAATAAAATTCTTTGATTTGGAAAATAAACATTAAAGAAATATTTGTCATATAAAAAGCACTTTACTTAGAAAATCGTGTTTTTCAAAATTGTGTAAATCCAAAAAGTGCTATTTTTCGAAATTTAAGCAAGATTTCAATGAGATTTTTTGTGTGGTAGTTTTAGCTGACTGAACAATCTCAAGGCCAGAAAACTTTTTTTCGTAAAATGTGTCTCTATCTTGACTAGTACATGCATGCTTCGTAATTATTAAAAAAAAAAGTAAAATTTTACTGATAACGGAAGTCATGTGACAACTTTTGTTTGGCTTATTTGTAATCACTTTGCAACCACCTCTGGTCATCAGTGTTTGATTTTCCACGAAATTCTCAATATTTTTTTTTCATTTGATGACAGCGTTTTGGCGATCACTTTATTTATTATTTTTTATAATAATTTTCTTACGTAGTGCACAATGTAGTTTACAAATTTGAATTCGGCGCCGAGCTGGCCCCGCGCCGAGATGGTGGCTCCTAGATGGCGGCGCCGAGTTGTCCGGCTTCGTTTCGACTTGAAACTTCGTAAGAGTACTCCTAAAACCAAATAAGCAGACATGTATTTCGGGATTTTCCGAAAATCAACCTCTTAGGGGGTGAAATGGGGTAAATAAGCCTAAAATTCGATATAGGTGTCGTTATTAAAGTTTTTGGGCCGTTGATTGCGAAAATGGCATTTGAAATTTGGCAGGCAGATTTCTCATAGGGAGTAGGCTCCGCTAAGAAAGGATTTTTGAAAATTCAACTACTAAAGGGGTAAAAAAAGGGTTGGAATTTTGTAAGATCAAATTTTGAACTAAGCCATTCAAAGTTTTTGGAAATTTGTTCCATGAAGGTGAAAATAGGAGATGACGGGACGGGACGGGACGAGAAGGGATGGGACTGGGCAGGAAAGATGGGATGGGAAGGGAGGGAACGGAGCGGGACAGGACGGGACGAGAAGGTATGGAATGGGAGGGGGGAAAGAAAACGGGGCGGGACGGGACGGGACGGGACGGTCTTATATATAAGAATAGAAGTCCTGACTCACTCACTGACTTATCACCGCCCAGCCCTAACCCTTGCACCTAGAAAGCTGAAATTTTGCACAGACATTCCCTTTATGATGTATACAAGGAATAAGGTAGGATATTTTGAAATTCAACCCCGAAATGGATAAAATGGGGGTTCCAATTTTGTATAAAAAAATAATATTAAGGTGGCGATTTACTCTTACGAAATTTAACTTAAAATTGCGGTTATCATGACTTCACTCGAGAGCAGACAGTGCGATTAATACTGAACCAAATTGAAACTACAATATACGAAAATAAGCAGAAAGATTCAAGGAAGGTGGCCCCCGTATTTAAAATTTAGTTTATAAATCACGGCTTTGACTAAAAAATATAAATAAAGTGCATTTTTGAACGTGAAATTCGACGATTTATTTCTGTAAGAAATACTCTTCAAATAGTAAAACAAAATGGGGGGCCATATTCTCTAGACTTTTAACTATAATATACTAAAAATTCAAATAATTTGAACCAGAAGTTTAGCAGATGACCGAGAAGCAACACATACTTGTAATAGCTCATCGTGAGTAAATTTCGTGTTGGCAATTTGAGCTTTGATACGTGTTTCTCTGCTAAAAATAGTTCAGCCTCTGTAAGGTAGGTGGCGCTACTACTAATGACGTAATTCAAACTCGAATTGGGATATGAATAAACATGCAACATGAATATTTTTAGACGACCACAATCCTGGGCCCGATAACGGCAACGGGGTAGAAAATACTAGTTATAAAAGTATGAGAATTGCATAAAAATATCACTTATATAAAAGTTGTAGGAGGGAGATCAATATTGACATTTTGACCCGAAGACTTGGGGTTATCAACAAAATTCTTCGGGTTAACTAGAGGTTCATATTTAAAAGTTTCAGAGCAAAAGTCGTTAGTAGAAAGTGGGTAAAGTGCCAAAATATAATTTCAGAAATTATTTAAAATTTTCTCCACAAAAATTTAGTTTCTTCGCGGTTTACTTAACTTCTCAGATACATTGGATTGAATTTGTATAGTCTACCCAATAATAAATACTGAGAGCTGCTAAGATTTTATTTTACATAATTAGTGTTAAGCAATAAATATTAATTATTAATAGCATGCCATGTACAAGTGTTCCAAAGAAAGTTTTGACGTGACTATTGATCAGGCCGGAATTATCCTATGCGATTTCAGAAATATAAAATAATTTTTGAAATCGTATTTATAATGTAACAAACTATTTCACGTTGATCTCTTTCATTGATTTTATCCCCCCCCCCCCCCAAATTATTTTTCTTCGTATCAGCATCGGCGGAATGTAGGTAACCTTAGTTGTAGGTGCAAAGGTGGTGCACATTACTGAAATACTTTTGATTATACAGGGTACCGCAAAAAAAGCGCGGCAAATAAAACTTCAACTCAAAAAACTGCCAGAAAAAGTTACTCGTCCTTCGGCCTCGTAATTTTTTCAGAGACAGTTTTTTTCGTTAAATTGCCAAGCAACGAAATTCTCATTAAAATATCAAGTTTACTTTGACAAAAAAAAGCTCACGTGTATAAGTGAAAATAAAATACGTTTTATATAATAGTCGCAAACTTTGCGCGTGCGTATCATGTATCTTGCTATTTGCCTTTTTCTTAAATAATAGGAATATATTTCGAATTCACCCCTTTAATAGTTAAAAAGCAAAACTGCTACTTTAGATTCTTCCTAGGTTCAATCGTATTCAACAACCATTAGAAATTTTATATAGGTAATTAGGTTCAAAATTTTTTAGTATTCGTTTTGTTTTTAATCTAATTTCATTTGATTCTAGAGGTAATTTTTGGTTCTTTCGTGATTCTTATCTCTTGGGTCAATAACTGTTAAATGTTTCTTTTCAAACCTCGTTGTTTATTGTGTTCGCATTCAAGTGTTTAAATTGCCATTTCTCACTCGCTAAGTAATTCACAAAAATCATAATTTTTAGGTAACGTTGAGTATATTTTGAATAAAATCGTTATTATCTCCAAAACCATTAACTTTAGAACAGCGGTTCTCAACCATCTTTATTGACGCATCCCTTAGCATGTTAGTTGTTTCTCAAGTACCCCCGAATACTATTGTATGCATAATATTAGCATAAGCTTTATTATTGTATGGATGTATGTATTATCGATAACCACATTTTACCTTGCGGTGTAGAGGCTGGTGCTTTATGCGCTTGCATCTGGCGGTACAATGCTCAACTTGCCTCGGATTTCGGATACAAAGTTGGAGCGCGCCTTTTGTGCTTGTGGAGCAACCATTGTGTGAGGCGTGTGTCATGGTGATGTGTTGACCGTGTTACTCTATCTCTCAGCTTTATTATTACAAAATAAAAAGTCATTGATGATTGAGGGAGCATTTCACAAAAAATGACAAAGAAATACAAAGAATGTCCATACTATTTATATTTTTAGTAATTTAAATCACAAAAATACTAACAAAAAAAAACACAATAGAAAAATATATATAAAATAGATAAATCTATACCTCAAGCATAAAAATTCTTTAAATTAAGAGTATATATTTTTTGGTAAATAAAATTAGAAAATATATCGATACTAGTACTAAATTTAATGAGACACTTGTCAAGGAGATATTCTCTACCAATATAAGACTTACATAAAATTAAAAAAAAAATGTATATGGCTTTATGGTGTTGAAATGGGTAACCCATAATGTATTTGTTTTATTAAACTATTGGTTTTAAGAAAAATTAAAACGATCTAAAATTTTTTCAAGTAAAAAAGGTTTTCCAATACATTTTTTAACCAAATTTTGGTCCGTTACGAATTTTTTTAAAAACATTTATACAAGTTGCTAATTTTAATCTCTTAAAGCCGTACGTAAAAACTAAAAACCATGAAATTTGTTGGCCAATTTGTGACGTACGGTATGGGTAAGTATTTGGTTACACCCTGTATTATGTTCGATAACCATTAATAGTAAGGAATAAAAACATTGTTTTTATTTGCTTGCTTTTTGTTCTCTATAAACATTCTGTATTTCTCATTGATGAAAACCTTTTTTTACTCGCGAAGGATCTCAGGGTTTGTATAAATTTAAAGGTGGTCACCCTAGTCACAACTGAAATAACTCAACGAAAATAATGTCAAATTTTACTGATCTGCCAAATGTAGAACGAACACAGCTATTGCTAAGGTTATAATAGGTACAAAACAATATGAATGTCATACCAACTACCCTAATAAAATACTAAAACAACGTAAAACAAATTAGTTTGGAATAAACTGTTATAATCCTTGCTAATTATATAAACTCCAACCACAAGTTCACCAGACTCCAACGATTCACATCGGGCGTGTGGTCGCGATCGATAAGAAGCTAGCCAAAACAATGACATGTGCGATTAGCCGGCAACGTCCCGCCCCCCGCGGCCGCCTGACCATCAGAAGTGTTTAAAATTATGCCATTGACCCATTCATTTAGACTGGTTGCAAACCTAACACCCTACATTTGAGGTGCATGCTTTTCAAGACGAGAGAGCACCACTTACTAAGTAAATTTTAAGATCGTCGGATTTTCGCGACTAAATCGCCACCTTAAATACACATTTCGACTTGAAACTTCGTAGGAGTACTCCTAAAAACAAATAAGCAAACACGTATTTCGTGATTTTCCGAAAATCAACCCCTTAGGGGGTAAAGTTGATTTAGAAAATGGCATTTGAAATTTGGCAGGCAGATTTCTCATAGGGAGTAGGCATTCGCTAAGAAAGGATTTTTGAAAATTCAACTACTAAAGGGGTAAAAAAATGGTTGGAATTTTGTAAGATCACATTTTGAACTAAGTCATTCAAAGTTTTTGGAAATTTGTTCCCTGAAGGTGAAAATAGGAGATGACGGGACGGGGCGGGAAGGGACGGGACTGGGCGGGAAGGGATGGGATGGGGAGGGAGGGAACGGAGCGGGACGGGACGGGACGAGAAGGTATGGAATGGGAGGAGGGGGGGAACGGGGCGGGACGGGACGGTCTTATATATAAGAATAGAAGTCCTGACTCACTCACTGACTCATCAACGCCCAGCCCAAACCCTTGGACCTAGAAAGCTGACATTTTGCACAGACATTCCCTTTATGATGTATACAAGGAATAAGGAAAGATATTTTGAAATTCAACACCAAAAGGGGTAAAATGGGGGTTCCAATTTTGTATGGAAAAATAATATTAAATAGACATTTCGACTTGAAACTTCGTAAGAGTACTCCTAAAACCAAATATGCAAACACGTATTTCGTGATTTTCCGAAAATTAACCCCTTAGGGGGGGAAATGGGATTAATAAGCCTAAAATTTGATATGGGTGTCGTTATTGAGGTTTTTTCGGACGTTGATTGCGAAAATGGCATTTGAAATTTGGCAGTCAGATTTCTCATAGAGCAAAGAAATTATTTTTGAAAATTCAACCCCTAAAGGGGTAAACAAAGGGTTGGAATTTTGTAAGATCAAATTTTGAAGTAATTCAGCAAAGTTTTTGGAAATTTGTTTCCTGAAGGTGAAAATAGGAGATGACGGGACGGGACGGGACGAGAAGCTATGGAATGGGAGGGGGGGAAGAAACGGGGCGAAACGGGACGGTCTTATATATAAGAATAGAAGTCCTGACTCACTCACTGACTTATCACCGCCCAGCCCTAACCCTTGGACCTAGAAAGCTGAAATTTTGCACAGACATTCCCTTTATGATGTATACAAGGAATAAGGTAGGATATTTTGAAATTCAACCCCGAAAGGGGTAAAATGGGGGTTCCAATTTTGTATAAAAAAATAATATTAAATACACATTTCGACTTGAAACTTCGTAGGAGTACTCCTAAAAACAAATAAGCAAACACGTATTTAGTGATTTTCCTAAAATCAACCCCTTAGGGGGTAAAGTTGATTTAGAAAATGGCATTTGAAATTTGGCAGGCAGATTTCTCATAGGGAGTAGGCATCCGCTAAGAAAGGATTTTTGAAAATTCAACTACTAAAGGGGTAAAAAAAAGGTTGGAATTTTGTAAGATCACATTTTGAACTAGGTCATTCAAAGTTTTTGGAAATTTGTTCCCTGAAAGTGAAAATAGGAGATGACGGGACGGGACGGGACGAGAAGGTATGGAATGGGAGGAGGGGAGGGAACGGGGCGGGACGGGACGGGACGGTCTTATATATAAGAATAGAAGTCCTGACTCACTCACTGACTTATCACCGCCCAGCCCTAACCCTTGGACCTAGAAAGCTGAAATTTTGCACAGACATTCCCTTTATGATGTATACAAGGAATAAGGTAGGATATTTTGAAATTCAACCCCGAAAGGGGTAAAATGGGGGTTCCAATTTTGTATAAAAAAATAATATTAAATACACATTTCGACTTGAAACTTCGTAGGAGTATTCCTAAAAACAAATAGGCAAACACGTATTTCGTGTTTTTCCGAAAATCAACCCCTTAGGGGGTGAAGTTGATTTAGAAAATGGCATTTGAAATTTGGCAGGCAGATTTCTCATAGGGAGTAGGCATCCGCTAAGAAAGGATTTTTGAAAATTCAACTACTAAAGGGGTAAAAAAAGGGTTGGAATTTTGTAAGATCAAATTTTGAACTAAGCCATTCAAAGTTTTTGGAAATTTGTTCCCTTATGGTGAAAATAGGAGATGACGGGACGGGACGGGACGAGAAGGGACGGGACTGGGCAGGAAGGGATGGGATGGGAAGGGAGGGAACGGAGCGGGACAGGACGGGACGGTCTTATATACAGGGTGTTCAAAAAATGGCGGATTAACTCTACGGTGCGTTACTGAGGGATGCCTTATGAACCCTGGAAAAATATGAAAAAAAATCCCTGGGCCGTATTTTTCGAAATATTTCGAAATTAATAAACACAAATCTGGCAACATTGATACTGCAACAATTTCTCAATCAAAAATGTATCCATAGTAAGTTGTTAATATGTTGGTGACACTGTAAGTCTATGTCAAATTCGAGGTTAGTAGGTTAGGTTTTGCGTCAGTTTTGACACAAACTGCCGCAAAACCTAACCTGCTAACATCGAATTTGACATGAACTTACAGTGCCACCAACATATTATTCATACAACAAATATTTCAAAGCCAAGCTTGATTTCGTATATTATTATTGTACAAAGCCTGTTTGCCATATTTAGTAATTGACAAACTCAACAGGAAATCAGTTTTTTTAAAATACTTAAATATTAAAAACAATTTAGTTAAATCCCAAGAATATTAAAAAACAGATATTTTAATAAGTCCCAGATATATTTGACACTATAATTATACACTAGTTATTTAAATAAATGGATTTCATTACTCACCTTTGACCAGAAATATTTCGAAAAATACGGCCCAGGGAATTTTTTTCATATTTTTCCATGGTTCATTAGGCATCCCCAAGTAACGCACTGTAGAGTTAATCCGCCATTTTTTGGACACCCTGTATAAGAATAGAAGTCCTGACTCACTCACTGACTCATCAACGCCCAGCCCAAACCCTTGGACCTAGAAAGCTGAAATTTTGCACAGACGTTCCCTTTATGATGTATACAAGGAATAAGGAAGGATATTTCGAAATTCAACCCCTAAGGGGGTAAAATGAGGGCTCCAATTTTGTATGGAAAAATAATATTAAATAGACATTTCGACTTGAAACTTCCTAGAAGTACTCCTAAAACCAAATAAGCAAACACGTATTTCGGGATTTTCCGAAAATCAACCCCTTAGGGGATGAAATGGGGTAAATAAGCCTAAAATTCGATATGGGTGTCGTTATTGAGGTTTGTTGGGACGTTGATTGCAAAAATGGCATTTGAAACTTGGCAGGCAGATTTCTCATAGGGAGTAGGCATCCGCTAAGAAAGGATTTTTGAAAATTCAACTACTAAAGGGGTAAAAAAAGGGTTGGAATTTTGTAAGATCAAATTTTGAACTAAGCCATTCAAAGTTTTTGGAAATTTGTTCCCTGAAGGTGAAAATAGGAGATGACGGGACGGGACGGAACGAGAAGGTATGGAATGGGAGGAGGGGAGGGAAAGGAGAGGGACGGGACGGGACTGTCTTATATATAAGAATAAAAGTCCTGACTCACTCACTGACTCATCAACGCCCAGCCCAAACCCTTGGACCCAGAAAGCTGAAATTTTGCACAGACGTTTCCTTTATTATGTATACAAGGAATAAGAAAGGATATTTCGAAATTCAACCCCTAAAGGGGTAAAATAGGGGTTCCAATTTTGTATGGAAAAATAATATTAAATAAACATTTCGACTTAAAACTTCGTAGGAGTACTCCTAAAAACAAATAAGCAAACACCTTAGGGGGTGAAATGGGGTAAATAAGCCTAAAATTTGATATGGGTGTCGTTATTGAGGTTTTGTGGGACGTTGATTGCGAAAATGGCATTTGAAATTTGGCAGGCAGATTTCTAATCGAGAGTAGGCGTCCGCTAAGAAAGGATTTTTGAAAATTCAACGCCTAAAGAGGTAAAAAAGGGGTTGGAATTTTGTAAGACCAAATTTTGAACTAAGTCAGTTTTTGGAAATTTGTCCCGTGAAGGTGAAAATAGGAGATAACGGGACGGGACGGGAAGGGACTGGTCTGGACGGGATGGAACGGGACGAGAAGGGATGGGACGGGACGGGATGGGGACGGGGTCGGGGAAAGGGACGAGGTCGGGGAAATAGACGGCGACGGGGAAAGGGACGGGGAAAGGGACGGGGCGGGCTGGGATGGGATGACAGAAAATAATTAGTCATTATTTAATACACAAATAACGAACCGCGCGTACGAAGTCGCGGGTAACAGTTAGTTAAAATAATAAATCTGGCAATGTGGTGGCAAGAAAATGTCGATCTGGCACTGACAGAAAAAACGATGCATCTGCTACATCACTGAATCAGTTAGTCCAACATGAAAAGAAAACATTTTAGCCAACTCTTCCCCAAAATGGTCGTGAACGGATTATATGTTTGATTTTCCCAGGTATTGCAAAAAATAATGTACTAACCGCGAACTGTAGGTAACTTTTCTAGTGTGGACCTCAAAAGTGTCACTTACAGTTCATGGTACATAATATACTATTTCTGCTCCTTGTTTTTGCGAAACAGTTACGATTGCCAAATATTGCCTTAGTAGCTCTATAATGATCTGCTTGACATGTGCCACGTTACAATCTCGGTTCCCCTCGAGCAACGGTCGGCAACTGGCGGACCGCGGTCCAAGTTGGGACCGCGGAAGGTCGAAAATGGGACCGCCAAAAGGTTTCATTTCATACTGATGTCAAAAATGACATTTTCGGATTATTTATGGTACAAAAATGGAACATTAAAGTCTTAGTACTTTAAAGTAAAATATTTAAGTTCAAGTACTTTGAATTGTACGTCAGTTGTTGACATAAAATTTGAAATGATTTACAACTTTTTATTTAAATTTCATTAAACTTGCAGTATGAAATAAACCGTTGTATTCACCAAGAACGAAAAGTGTTTTTAAAGATCCTCGCAAGTAATTCCGTCCTCGGCTGACGCCTCGGCCGTAAACAACTTTCTCGTCCTTTAAAATGTAAATTTTTGTTATAGATAAATAAACTACTATTTTTGAAACCTATTCGATTTAAATAAATCATTTAAAATATTTTTCTACAGATAATAATATGTTTGTTCCTTATCAATATTTCTAATATGTTACAAGTAATAGCGTGACTCATTTGATTTTTTAATTCTTCGTTTACCGAGCCATAGATAACAAAATAGTGAGCGAGGGCGGGAGATACGGGCTCGGGCTAGCCGGCATGTTTGTTAAGTCAGTCATAGTTGCAATCCCGTACGGAGCTTTCGTTAATTTGTGTTATTATTTTCGTGCGCTAATAACGTTTTGTGCATCAATATGGATCCTAAAAAGCGTACAGTTGACAGTGAAAATAGGAAGATCCTACGACTTCCATTGAGACTAAACTTAGGAAACTCATAAAGGACCTGCTAAACAAACATTATATAGACGACATTACCTAATTTGTCATAATGAGGTGTCTCCTAAACTTTACGGGTTACACAAAATACATAAACCCGATACACCTTGCAGGCCTATTGTCTCATCACCTCAATCTCCTGATAGGAACTTATCTAAATTTATAGCAGATATATTAAGCCATTCATTTGCAGACTATAACAATTATAGAGTGAAAGACACTTTTGCCTTCAGCACTTTAATCAATAACTTTCAACTACCACCCAATCATGTCATTTTTCTTTAGATGTAGTATCACTTTTTACTAATATACCACTTCAGTTAGTAACACAAATAATAGATAAAAATTGGAATTTAATAGAACCTAATATTCAAATTCTCAAAACAGAATTTCTAGCATTACTAAATTTTATTTTTGACTCCACTTACTTCACTTTTAACAATCTTTTTATAAACAAATATTTGGCTCTCCCATGTCATCCACCCTTTCACCCATATTAGCCGAAATTAATGTGAACACCATCGTTAAGGATTGTTCTTTCAAATTGGATTTCCAATTATTATGCCAGTTTGTAGACAATATAATCTGTGCAGCAAAAGCGGAGGAAATAGACAATGTGTTAGAAGTCTTGAATCAATACAATCAGCACATTCAATTTACGGTGGAAAAACAGAAAGAGAAATCTGTGCCTTTCTTGGATACCCTAGTCATCAGGACCGATTCTAACATTATTAAACTGGACTTGTACATAAAACCGACCAGCTCAGGAAGGTTTCTGAGCTTCCGCTCCCTTCACAAAATCAATGTGGTGAAAGGATTAAAACACAGAATCCTAACAATTTCGCATCCAGATTTCCACAATACTAACTTAAACAAATTAAAAGCTATCGTTACATTGAATAATTATCCAGTATCTTTGCTATTTCTGCGAATAATAATAACAGGAGCAGTAGCAACGAAATTCCTGCTAAAACAGAAGAACCACCTAAAGCACCTGTCTGTAAAAGTCTCACCTACAGCCCCGAGCAATCAGCTATAATTACAGGAATTTTCCGCAACTAGATCCAAATCAATATTGCAGACAAACATCAACATGTCTTGAGAAACTACTTTTCTAAACTCAAGGACAAAACACCAGCCCTTTTAATTCTGTATGCAGTCTACCAAATCAATTGCCAGAATTGTGACTCATCGTACATTGGAAAATCAGCCCAAAGACTTAACGCTAGGCTAACCCAACACAAGAGTTACTCCAAAATCAAACACAAAGCCTGTGCGTTAGCAAACTACGTCAGCAATACTGGCCATAGTATGGATTTTGCAAATCCCAAAATCATAACTACTGAATCTAATACTAATAAATGTACTTTTATAGAGATGTGTTGCATTTTTGGCACTTCCAATGCCTTACTCAATTGCTTCTAATGTTAAGAAAATGCAGCTTCACTACCTCCTTGATATATTCAAGATATAAATTTTCCATCAGCACATTTTAACATTATTAAGGTTATACACTAGTATTTTTCGGTAAGAACTTGTATCAAAGTATTTTGTATTGTGGGTTGCACGCGCATGTCCAGCTCTGCCGTGTAGTACATTACTGGAATTGTAGGATTTGTGGTGCGCGGGTTGCGTGGCTGGCAGGTCCGTGTGGTAGCTTTCAGATTATCTACCGCTTTCTGGTAAATCCAGTACTGCAAAAGGCTTTTTGGGTTGTACTACCTGCTGTAGGTAAGGTATTATTTAATCATTTTGGGCATAGCAGTAATAACCATTATTGCAGATTTTTTATACTCCTTGTGCAATAAAGTATTTACATTCTACCACCATCTTATTAATTTCAATCTGTTTGTACGACCCACTGTTACAACTTGGCGCCAACAGATGGAAAACATGGTTCTACGAACACCTGCAAACTATAGAAACAAACTGCGTTCCGCTGGTCGAGGACGGCCGTTATCATCTCCGGCGAGTCTAGAAGGCAACCCTCAGTCGATTCTTTGCGTAGAGAAGATCGCGGATGAAAAGGTAGACCTACAGAACGAAGCTTCTATCATGCATCCTTCAGGTACGCGTGCGAGTATGGGCCAGCGCGATAAGGTGGATTTGTTTGCTATCGGTCAAGGCGACGAAAACAGCAATAAGAGAAAAGAAAACATTGCAGCAGGTATGCAGTTAAACGTCGATTTACCGTTCCCGGGAGCTAAAACAAGAGAAAAAATCAGCGCTGCTGGTATCCCGGTCACCACAGGTTTTTTAAATAGAAATGCTAAATTACATAAACATGATTTCTGTCCTGATTTTCATCAAAGAAAATAAGATTATGTTTCCAATTCGAATTATTTAGGTAATCTGCTTAAAACGTCAAATAGTAATCCAATTACATCTAATAGTCATATTGCTAACGTTTGTAATGTTAAAAATGTATTATGTTAACGATGTTCCGAGCCAACCGCAAGTGTGTGTACATTGAATTGTTGTTTGCCTAATCGTGTTAATAATGTAGGTTGTTTTTTGCCATCTCCTTTAGTAGAAGCTAGTAAATTTCTTCCGAAATTCGATGGGGAAGGGATTCACCCAGTGTCTTTTATAACTAAATTAGAAAATACTATTAATGCTATGGGGATGCCGTTTATGTATGTGCCACACTGGTCTGCCGATTTATTTAAAAAAGACGCCAAGATATGGGCGGAAGGCGTGTTGGACACATTTAATAGTTTTGAAGCCTTACATTTGCTTTTCTAGAACAATTTTGGGGTCCTACAAAGCAATTAGAGGTGCTCCTGCAACTGGATACGGGTCGTTACAGATATGGAGACGGTTCCTACGTAACCTATTTTCTTAGCCTTGTTTCGAAGGGAAAATATCTTGATCCTCCTTATCTTGAATCATTGCTCGTGGCGGTAATAGCACGCCATTCTAACCCTCAAGTAGCAGCCACGTTGATAGGAGCTCAATCGGTGAACGAAGCGGTAGGTATAGTCAAATTTATACCCATTCGGAGTCACGTGATAATCTAGTAACTTTACGTATATCGATTCTTAAAAATGCAATTTTAGGGTAATAAATGACATTCCGTTTTGTAGGTTATCCTGACATCTGCCAATTTCTAAAACAAGGTTGCTACGGGTTTATTCTCTTATATGAAATCAAACTGACTTTACAGGTTAAAGGCTTTGGCATACAGAACGCGGTCTTTCGCGGCGGGCAGCGTTCGCGCGATCTTCTCGGCGGTCGGCGATATGGCTACGTCACATACGGAGCGATATCTGTGTAAGCGATCCAGTGTTGTGATAGTCTTCTGCAGAGCAGGTTCGCAGTAGTATTTTGCTGACTATTCAACTCACTTGTCATGTTTCAAAAACTGTCCAATAAAAATACAAGATTTGATGTCTTTGAGCCAATAAAAATGAACTATATTGACAATTTTCACTAGTGAAAATAATCGACAATTTTCACTAGTGGTATAGTGAATATTTTAAACAAATGTAATTTTTATTAGAAAAAGTCAATATTAGTGTTCTGTTACTATAGAAATTGCGTAGTTTGTTGCTAGATTTACTGAAAACTAATTTGAAAAAGTAGTTTGGTTCATTGAATAGTTCCTCGAATGCCATTCTTAGTCAAAGTTAAGTACAATATTTTTGCCGTAGTATCACTCATGTCCATTGCGCTTGAGATTAGGACTCGTGCTAGCGCACTCGTCCTAATCGAACCTAAGCGCAATGGACATTCGTGATACCACAGCAAAAATATTCGACATAACTTTGACTACTCATGGTATTACAAGTGATTATTTTGCCAGTAGGACATAATTTCAATAGATATTATTTATAATACTTTTTTGAGGTAGCTAAAAATAATAATAGGTAACTACCTAATAAAATAATTTTGTGAAATAATTAAATTGTTAAACCAGAAATAATATTGTGAAATAAAAACATATTAGTAACTTACTAGTAATGTTCAGCTCTTCTGCAATCACGATTCACGTTTCTGCCTTTTTCACCACATTTTGGTAGAACTGGTGTGAAGTGTCGTACAAATACTCGTACTTTCTCACTTTTTCTATCAACATTTCCGTTTCTTCTCCCATCTTGAAAAAACCTCTCAAATAACTGATGTGGATCGCCTGGATCGCGCGATATTTTTGTGATTTTGTACAATCGTATCGCCTGCCGCCGCGGTCAAGAATGTTTCGCTGCGACAGATCGCCTCGTGTGTGACAGGGATAATGCAATGTTGCTTCATACAAACATATCGTCGGATATCGCTGCCCGCGGCGACAGACCGCGTTCTGTGTGCCAAAGCCTTAAAGAAAACATAACATGTCGTAAAATCCTTTATCTAATAGACGTGTCTATCCGGGACGCTGTTTTGTCTGTCTGGGACGCTGTTTCAGCAGCCAAACCGTAAGAGATAGAGAAAAAAGTTATTAAAGTTATATGTTTGGAAAGGTCATGTCAGGTCAGGAACCGAATTTCAGTCTCTAATACTAATTATTATCTTAATTATAATCCTAACTTTTTAGGTTAGATTCTAGACAAATTTTATCAAGGCGAATGCGACTGGTAGTTTGCTACCAACAATGACGTCATATACGTACGTGTGGTGAATACGCGTTCTATTTGCAAAACGGTCTTTTTTGTTTTATTAAATGCGACATTTGTCTCACTGGACTGCTAGCGTAAATATAATAAAGATATGTCAGCTGCTACATTCAAAACCTGCTGCGTATAGCAAATTTTAAGTCAATTTCTGTGCATGCATATTCTGTTATAGAACATTGCCATTTGAAGCCTATTTCCATGCACAATATATTTAGGGAAGAAACTGAATGTGAAAAATCTCCAGATTCTTCAACCAAGCGTTTTTTTAGGTTTTCTATGGTTACAAATTCTTTAGCTACATACACTTTATATATTGCTATGGTACATAGAGAAAGAAAATAATTTAAATATATCGAAAATTAAGTGCAAAGAATGGAATAGTATTCGTATAGTAATCATTGAAAAAGGCTAGGAAATATTATAATGCAAACAACTTAATGTTGCAGGATAACGAATCAAAGTCCTAATATAAAATGTCTAGAGTGTGGCATTCAATTTAAATAATGGTAGTCAAGAGATAGAAAAATATGTTTTAGGGGGATTATTAAATAAACAAACTTGAAAACTGAAATGTAAAGTATTTTTCGACTAATAAACTTTAATATACTCTAGTCCTATTTATCTAAGAACTATTTTGGCATGATAAATGGACTATACATGAAATTTACGTGGTACTGAAGTGAAAATATAACTCGACAATGTAAATGAATTTTACATGGTATAACTACAGGAGTGCAAGTAAATACAAAGATAAAATATAGCAAGAATGGAGGATCAAGATTATTAATTGGAACTATATAATAAAACATCAGTAAGAGTAACGATTTGGATATAATTGATTGGAATTTTAATACAAAGGATTGGCGATTGGACGTTCTTTTGGGAGTGTTGACGCTGCTTGGAGTTTCTGTGTGCTGCGCCGGAGGGTGTTTGGACTTGGTGGAGAACTGTCATCTTCCAGCTTAGGACGAGGTTGCTGTTTGGAGTTTTGTCACAACAGACTGGGTCCCATTGAACGGAGATCAACTTCCTGACGACTGAGGGAACATACATGAGGATTTGGATTGTTAAACAACGAGATTATTTTGAGGCTACTCACAGCTGGACAGTTTGAGTCGACAACGTGATGGATGCAGCGAGTTTACAAGTGAGGTGATTAGTGTTTATTTACAGATAGAACTGAAGGAAACAGGCTGATTCAAGCTACTTGGAAGTTTGAGTGTTGCAGGTTAGTTAATAATAAATACAGGCTAATGTTATCTGTAACAAAGAACATTTAGAATTGGTTCATTAAGACAAAGAAAGTCATACTTACGAATTGATTTATGAATTTTATATAATTTGTAAAGGATCTTGATTAGTTATCTGCACAAGCAATTGCAAATGACATAAATGTCAAATTTATTGAAGTTTTAACATAATTCAAATTACAATTAGATTACTTGATATTTCAGAACCTACCCCTGAGTTGAGATACATGCTATTCCTTTTTATTAAGGTTAAAACCATTATTATTAAACGAACATAAGTCTATAATCATAGCAATATAGTGTCCTTGATGGAGTTCTTGACTGCTTCGTCGACTTCCGTTTTTGCATTCTTCACTTTCTGGCTCATATTTTCGGTAAATTGTGCTCTCCGAGACATTTAACGCAAGAGAAGCACGGCGAACAACGTTGGAGGGTGAAACTGTTGATTTACTATATTAATATTGTCGTACTCTTCATAAAAAACGCATAATATTCAAATTAATTGTTGTGACTGCTCGTTATACCGCATATCCGATGGTTTCTTTTAATTTCCAGTTTTCGGTTCCACAATTTTAGGTTTTATTACCATTATCTCAATAACTTACACGAAAAATATAATCTGACAGATTAGAAACGTCAAATTTTAAAATTAGTTTTATGAATCGACATGCCTTTTTTTCGAATTTCTTCCATTTCATTTATTTTTTCGTACACTAGCATTGAAAGAGCTACTTTGCCGTACAATTTATTAATCAGAAAGTTGCACTTTGCGGTATTCGTACGGCAAAGTAGTATTTTGCGGTATTCGTACGGCAAAGTAGCACTTTGCCGTACGTTTCCTTAGTTACAACACATATAATATTACATTACATTAATATTACTCTACTTATTTGCTATATACGAGGATAAATTTAGTATTCCGTTTTGTATGCTAGTGTACGAAACTCGTATGAAAGTGGCTTTTCCATACTCGTCTCGAAATTCCGGACTCGGCCTAACGGCCTCTTCCGGAAACATCTCACTCGTACTGAAAAGCTCCACTTTCTATACTTGTTACGTAAATTACTATTACTAAAGATGAACAGTGACAGACAAAAGTCACGTGACTCCGAATGGGTATAATTTTGACTATAGGTTACGTCAAGCCGACTTCGTACTTCGTCCTAGGGCAGAACCTGAGCGAGGCGAAATTCGGAAAGTTATGCGTCAAAATAGAGTAAATTTAGATATACGTGCGAATGGCGCGATGTGGAAAGTATCTACGATCTCCATTGAGGAGGAGAACAGTACATACGGGTCGGAAAACTAGGTATGAGCCTCCAAAACGGTCCGTTGGTGGTGAATATTGTTAGGGCCAACATATATAACTCTACAAACAGTAACCCCCGAGAAGTTTTGTTAGCGGAAAAATGCGATTATGAGCACTTAAAAAACAATTACAGGTCAGCTATAATAAAAATATTAATAGGTCATAACGAATTTCCAGCATTAGTTGATTCTGGAAGCCAGATATGTTGTATTGCTTCCGAAGTTTTCGAACAAGTTATTAATAATATCGAAGATATTCCTTACTTTAATGTGAGTGGTATACGAATCATGGGGGCATTTAAAACCAACCAATCTAGTAGTAAAGCAAGTCTTGTTGCCTATGGTATTGGGAGGTTTTGAGTGCGCACATGAATTGTTAGTTGTACAGCAGTAGTTAGTTTATCCAGTAATTATTGGGATCGATTTTATGCGTTTGTATAAAACAGTTATTGATGTAGATAACGATCAAGTTACACTAAAACACGATGCAAATACTTTTCCAATTCCTGAGGTCCATTTTGAACATGAATTTGCTGCTCTTCTAGGATCAGTTAGGCTTTGCGCTGTAAATCATTCTCATCCGACGCCTCCTAAGGCTGAGCCAAATTCTATTACAGATTTTGAAGAGATAGTAAACAAAACCGAATTAACCGCTGACGAAAAAACTAAATTGCCGCAATTATTAAATAAACACCGTGAAACATTTTCGGAAATTCCCGGTCTTACTCACGAGTACGAACAATCGATCTACTTAATGAATGATACTCCGTTTACGGTTAAACCGTATCCCATTCCAATCAGAAAATCGTTCTGTCTTCCCGAGACTAAAAGGTTAGATGGTCATATCCGATTATTCTTCGCGCGTGAGAATTTAGATAAGAGAGCTGTTCGTCGATCCGCCAAAAACCACGGTAAACCGGTAGTAGCGTTTTAGGAAAGTGACTTAGTTCTACTTCGAGCAAATCCTATATCCTCGGCAACTTTGCAAGGTCCTTATAGAATAAAAAAGACATTAAGTCCAAAAACGTATGTTCTTGCTGATCCTAAAGACCTAAATCTAGAAAGGGGGATTTTCCATATCATTCACCTTAAAAAGCACCTATCCTAGATTTCCTTTTCCTTGTCCCTTTAAGACGAGACAAGACGGGGGCAAGTTGTAGCAAAGTATTTTGTATTGTGGGTTGCACGCTCATGTCCAGCTCTGCCGTGTAGTACATTACTGAAATTTTGGGATTTGTGGTGAGCGGGTTGAGCTGGCTGCCAGGTCCGTGTGGTAGCTTTCAGATTATCTACCGATTTCTGGTAAATCTAGTACTGCAAAAGGCTTTTTGGGTTCTACTGCCTGTTGTAGGTAAGGTATTATTAATCAATTTGGGCATAGCCGTAATAACCATTATTGTAGATTTTTTGGAAAGCTTCCGCTTGGCTCGGACCGATTTATACTTGTGCAATAAGGTATTTACATTCTACCACCATCTTATTAATTTCCAATCTGCTTTTACGACCCACTGTTACAAACTTAAATTTCACGGTATATTAGTACTGTTACTATTGTTAATCCTTTTCTAGGCCATTGAAAACGGAATAAAAGCATTCTGAAGCTGTCTGATCAAGATACAATGTGGTTTTAATATCCTATAACCAGTAGCTCGTAATATTGTGTCCAGTACTGAGGATTGGATTTTCATCCTTTTCCCAGTCAACAACGTAAACTATTCTGTAACCACACATATATATATATATATGTATATACAGAGTGCCCGAATTTCGTAGGGACAACATGGGTAACTTTTGTATTTGAAGAGATAGAGAGATGGTTAAATTAGCAAAAAGGTGCAGGTTTGAGAGCTCATTAAGAATCCATTTTCAAATTGTACTTGTCATGGCCCACTTGTCTAAAATTAAAAAAAACAATATGCCGTAACTTTTTTGTTACTTAAGATATTGAGATGCGATTTGAACTTATTTGCATGGTCATTTAAATACATTTACTGGCACTTAATAAAACCAATTTTATTTGTGTAAATTTTTAGTAATCTAACCTAACCTCAAAATTTTAAATTGGTACCGTGTAATTTTTTTGGCCCTTTTAAGAGAGGATTTTTTTCTGAATGCAATGATGTATTACATGGATATGGAAACTTCTTCAAAATTTTGAAAAACTGAGCTTATTCTTTTTACACGCACAAGTCATTAGTGCCATGATCACAATAATTTTGTTTTTTATTTATCACGTTATCTGTGAAATTTTGTTTCGAAACAAAAAGCATACTTATCATCATACGTGCCTGTCAGTAGTGTGAGAATGAGAACTGGTGGCACAATTCTATGAGCCTTTCTCCGTTTTCGTTTGTCCTTTCTTCTCCATATCTTCCTACTATCGGATTTCCTATCTTTCTGCCAACCCTTCCGTTAAAATCGCCTAGCATAATAATTTCTTTTCGTCTGCTTATTTTGCTTAAAGTTAGTGTAATGTCTTGTTCGAATTCGTCCTTTACTAGTATATCTGCATCGTCTGTAGGAGCGTATATTGTCAACAATGCTACATCTCTTCTATACACTTGGTGCAGGTCCATTCTTATTATCCGATCCGATACTGTTTCTACCCATTTTATATATTTCCTTAATCGCTTATGGACAGCTATTGACACCCCATGCTTCGCTCTCTTCTCTTTGGGCACTCCGCTGTAGAAATGCAGATAGTATCCTCTTACTTCACTTCCATCACCTTTCTTTTTAGTTTCTGTCAAAGCGCAAATATCTAGACTTAACTTTTGTAATTGTCCGAAGACTTCCTGGTATTTTGTATTAATTCCTTGGATGTTCCACGTACCAATATTCCATGTCCTTTTTCTCAGCTTAATCCGTCTTCTTTTTTATCTATCCGGCGTATACTTTTGAGGATTTCTGAAAATTGTGAAAAGTGCATCTAGTTGAAGGGAATACTCAAATTTATTAGAATAAAAAGGATAAAAGTGATTTTTATATAAAATCTGGAAAATTGTAATCATCCAATACTTAGAGCTTTAAAATTACTTAACTTTAAGCAATGGTAATTATTGTTGGTGAATTTGTTATTAATTCAATGGTGAAACTGTTATTACAAGCTGTTAAAGTTTTATGAATAATGCAGGGTCCACCAACTGGTGAAACCTATTTAAAATAGGTTGGTAAACCGTGTACAAGTTCATAAACACGTTTATCTACGACCACTACTAAAAGTAGGCTTTTTAACACTCGCTTGTTTCACTAAAAGTGACGTTTTATAGTTTACCGTGTTTAAAGAAATCAGCTGTTTACTTTTAGCACATGTGCTAAAAGTGACGCGAGGTTCAAAACTACAATTTCGAACTGCAAGTGAAGTTGAGAAGTTATTCTAGTTGCTTCTTGCGTTACAGGTAAAGCGCTTTTGAAATAATTAAAGCGTTATGTAATGAATACAGTCATATGTGGAGTATCAATAATTACATTTCGTACAACTCACCTTGACAGCACGGGCGTGACCAAACAATCGCCAGCGGCGTAGCCTACTATTCATTATGACGCAGCGTCGCAGATGCGAACCTTTCTTAAATCGATATTTATGGATTAATAACGGTAAAATTAAGGTCGTAGATAAAATATTGTATGCAACGCGTGCTAAAAGTCGTTTATGCGCGAGACATGTTATGAAACTCAGCCTTCGGCTTCGTTTCATAATTTTCATGTCTCGCGCATAAAAGTCGACTTTTAGCACTTGTTGCATAAATAGCTATTACCTACGACCACCACTAAAAGTAGGCCTTTTAGCACTAGCTTGTTTTACTAAAAGTGACGTTTTATAGTTTACCGTGGTTAAAGAAATCAGCTGTTTACTTTTAGCCCATGTGCTAAAAGTGAAGTGAGGTTATAAAACTACAATTTCGAACTGGAAGTAAGGTTGTAAAGTTATTCTAGTTGCTTCTTGCGTTACAGGTAAAGTGTTTTTGAAATAATTAAAGCGTTATGTAATGAATACAGTCAGATGTGGAGTATTAATAATTACATTTCGTAACTGACCTTGACTACTGTCATTCGCAAACATTCGCCCGCGCGGCAAGGCCTACTGTTTATTATGACATAAATTAGAAGTGTCGTAGATGCAAATATTTGTTAAATCGATATTTATGGATTAATAACAGTAAAATTAAGGTCGTAGATAAAATATTGTATGCAACGTGTGCTAAAAGTCGTTTATGCACTAGACATGTTATGAAACTCAGCCTTCGGCTTCGTTTCATAATTTTCAAGTCTCGTGCATAAACGTCAACTTTTAGCACTTGTTGCATAAATAGCTATTCTTTAATAATAATTTGTCTAATATTACCTAGGTATGCATTATTAATTTTAAACCTTAAATTAACAGTCGCTTTAAATAATTGGGAACCTGCGTTCGAAAGAACAAGGGGTAATAATGCGGTTGTCTAATGCGTGGTGCTCACCACATCACCACGTGTCATGAATTTGACACGCGACAGCCGGGTGTGAGAGCGAGGATACGGAAGCTCTAACCTTCCGCCTTGCAGGCCAAGCTCCTTCAAGGGGTGTTAGTGCCTCACCATTATTATTATTAAATTAACAAAAATTGTCTAATAACGAATTTTGACAACATACATATTATGACATATATTAAACAAAGAGGGAAATGGAGACTAAATTAATTCATTCATTCATGTAGTTCTGCACTTCACATAACAAATTTTATAAAATTTAATACCTGTTAGTTATGTATAACCAATTTTTAGTAACATACTTCACATATTTCATGAATAAACTTAAAGGTAAGATTTTCAATGTTTTTAATACTACATCTGCCATTATTTTTGGCTCGGTTCATGCAAGTTAAACAACTGTTTTACCGACAGCTCACAACTACCATTTTATATGTCTATTAGCTCATGCAACGATTTTACTTCCCGCCCAAAACGCGACTCGTCGTACGTACCAAATGATGTATGTATACATATATATACATATTGCAGTGGTATTTAGCCCTCTACTCAGCTCTGGTAGCAATGCAAAGAAATTAAAAATAATGTCACTAAAGCACAGAGTTGAGGTAATGCATACAACTGAGAAATTCCGTATAATTTATCAAATCATAACCACAATGGCAAAACTTGGCCATTAACATTGAAAGTAATTGAATTAATAGAAAAATATTGAAGCTCAAATTTCATGTATTGGAGTCAGTAATAGTATATTACAGCCCGAGATGGAAAGTGTTTCATTACTGTCGAGAGATTAGTTAGCTGATTGAGACGCGAAGCGTCGAAATCAGCTATTATCTCGAGACTAAGGAAACTTCCTGTCGAGGTTTGTATACTATTTTATTCGCAACCACTTTATTCTAAACAATAATTGGAAAAAATATTATATTATGATACGACAGGTTGTGACGCGCATGAATGGATCAACGATATTCCCAGTGTCCCTACCTACTCAGCGGTCGGGAATGTACTTCCCGCACTCACTTCCCGCACTTGAGCGGGAAGTGAGTGCGAGAAGTAGCGGGCTGAAATGTACGACTTCCCCCACTCAAATGAGGTCAGGAATGTTAACATTACATATATGGTTGCGAATAAAATAATTTTAAACATAATATAAAAGGTTTGGGCAATATAGAAACAGAACGTAAAAATTTGTTAAAACTGGCACAATAGTTCAAAATATGCACAGCTTAAAATGAAGCGTCTCCGGGCAGTTTCCTCCACTGCTACGGGGCGCGTCCTCCCGGGTGGCGGATGGGAAGGGATCCTGGAGACAGGATTGCTCCGAATATTCATAATAAGGAGCCGTGGACCAAAAGGAGGTTGGGGTTGGGCCAACAACTCAATTCCTGGAAAAAATTATATCGTTAAAAATCCTCAAAAGTATACGCCGGATAGATCAAAAAGAAGACGGATTAAGCTGAGAAAAAGGACATGGAATATTGGTACGTGGAACATTCAAGGAATTAATACAAAATACCAGGAAGTCTTCGGACAATTACAAAAGTTAAGTCTAGATATTTGCGCTTTCACAGAAACTAAAAAGAAAGGTGATGGAAGTGAAGTAAGAGGAAACTATCTGCATTTCTACAGCGGAGTGCCCAAAGAGAAGAGAGCGAAGCATGGAGTGTCAATAGCTGTCCATAAGCGATGGGAAGACTACCGGAGGTGCGAAGGGGGGGAAAATTACCGTTCAAAGATATGGGGAAACGGGTTTTTCGCGAATAACTCGCTGAGTTTCATCCCGATTGGAACAGTTTATGGGAGAGGAAATAAAGGACTCGCAAATACAAACAAAATGAACTTTTGGTTGGTCGAAATCGGTCCAGCGGTTCGCGAGATATTGCGTTTTTAAGGTCGAAAAACTGCGCCCGGAATTTCGCCGCGGCGGGAACCCTCCGAGGGCTGTGTTCGCGTTTTTCGCGGGGAAGATATTGACCTAGCGACTTTATATTTTTTTCCCTGTTAGGTGATCACAATCAAAATAGTTGTCCAAATTTCAAGTTGCTAGGTCAATTAGGAGGGGAGTGGGAGGGACAACAATAAAAAAACTTTGATCGGGGCGAACTTTTTTATTTATTGGCCGGTCTGGGTCATCCAGACTGAAAAATCTTCGTTAATTTTTTTACTACAAGATGAGTCGGGGGCGACCAAGATTTTCGCGAAGATGGGGAAACGGCTGGCAATTTTCCGATTTCGAAAACCTTATTTCTTCATTTTCGCTATGAAGGAGTGGAGTAGGAGAAACTTTTTTTTCTGTCACCAGATTGAATTTTTTTCCCTTGAAAATGAGCCCCCTAAAAATCCGGTAGGACAATTATTAAGGGAGGGAGAGAGGTGAACGCGTTTTGCCCTGTAGAAGGGCAAGGGATAGGGCTAGCGACTTCGGGCAGGGCTCATTCTCAAGGGTAATCAATTCCCTTTCACGGTTTTTTTATCGCGAAGCGCTATCTTAATCAGGAGCTGCACGCGCGCGTGATATGTTTATCAGGAGTTCCCGCTCACCGGTACACACAAACGAGAGGAGCGTGACTATTCCCCTCAGATAATATAAACCAACTAGCAGCCCAGTGAGACAAATGTTTCATTTAATAAACCAAAAAAGACCGTTTTGCAAATAGAACGCGTATTAAATAAAAACTGTACCCAGACCTGGAAGGTGTCAAAGTGGTTGCCTAACCGATCGACGTTTTAAGGCGCAGAGGGTGGCAGCTCCGTTTGGCTGCTGAAACATTTTTATTTAATACGCGTTCTATTTGAAAAACGGTCTTTTTTGTGATTTCTCGAAAACCGGAAATGTCACGTGACTGAAATTCGGTTCCTGAGCTGACATGATCATTCCAAACATATAACTTTCATAACTTTTTTCTCTATCTCTTACGGTTTGGCTGCTGAAACAGCGTCCCAGACAGACAAAACTGCGTCCCAGACAGACAAAACAGCGTCCCGGACAGACACGTCTACTAGATAAAGGATCCCATCAATCAATTTTCAAAATTTGAACCAATCAGAGTCGAATACAGCGAATATTTTGCACTAGTGCAATACCCGGGTATTTGCACAAGTGCAATATCGAGTATTTGCGGGAAGAAGAGCAAACCAGTTAGATACACAAGAAATTTCAGAAATAAAATTGAAAACTCTTTAAAAATGAATAGTGTGGTATACAAAGGATGACATTTCTTCGGGGAATAGTCTTGCAATATTCCCCGCGTGCATTTTGTATTATTCGAGTATTTCTCTCCAACGCTTCTGAATATATAGAATGCACTAGGGATATAACTACTGAATATGTATTTGTAAGAGAGTAGAAAGAGGAGAGGGAGCGCTAGGCTCTGCCGCCGGCATCTCGCGCTCGCCGTGATAAACATATCACGCGCGCGTGCAGCCCCTGGTCAAGATAGCGCTTCAAGATAAAAAAACCATGAAAGGGAATTTATTACCCTTGAGAATGAGCCCTGTCCAAAGTCGCTAGCCCTATCCCTTGCCCTTCTACAGGGCAAAACGCGTTCACCTCTCTTCCTCCCTTAATAATAGCCCTACCGGATTCTTAGGAAGCTCATTTTCAAGGGACAAAAAATGCAATCTGGTGACAGAAAAACATTTTCTTCTACTCCACTCCTTCATCGCGAAAATGAAGAAATAAGGTTTTCAAAATCGGAAAATTGCCCGCCATTTCCCCATTTTAGCGAAAATCTTGGTCACTCCCGACCCATCTTGTAGCGAAAAAATTAAAAAATATTTTCCAATTTGGATGACCCGGATCGGCCAATAAATAAAAAAGTTCGCCCCCATCAAAGTTTTTTTATTGTTTTCCCTCCCCCTCCCTTCATAATTGACCTAGCAACTTGAAATTTGGACAAACTATTTTGATTGTGATTACCTAACAGGGGAAAAAATATAAAGTGGCTAGGTCAATATCTTCCCCGCGAAAAACGCGAACACGGCCCGCGGAGGGTTCCCGCCGCGGCGAAATTCTGGGCGCAGTTTTTCGACCTTCAAAACGCAATATCACGCGAACCGCTGGACCGATTTCGACCAACCAAAATTCATTTTGTTTGTATTTGCGAGCCCTTTATTTCATCTCATATAAACTGTTCCGATCGGGATAAAACTCAGCAAGTTATTCGCGAAAAACCCGCTTCCCCATATCTTTTACCGGTAATTCCCCCCCCCCCCCCTTCGCACCTCCGGTAGTCTTCCCATAGTGATCATCTGAAAGAGGAACCCCGACTCTATAAAATCACAGACAAAAATTTTCGAACAGAGAGAGTTCGTTTTTCGGGTTTTTTTTCGCCAGATCTACTCCACTAAAATGTTGAAAATAAAAAAGAAAAAGTTGAGAACTGCTGTACTTTGCCTTAAATTGGAGGCTTGACGCAGTGTCTTGAGATAGGCTGGGAAAACGATTGTCACATATACCGTCTACATACATAATTTATTAGCTTTTAGAACACTTTTAAAAGGGAGTTTGATAATTTTAAATCCAACAATGAAGACAAAATATCGACGTACTCACAGACCCAACAGCACCAGAACACCTTACACAAAAAACATATCAGCATACTCCTGCACGGTGTATATTTTTACTACAAAAGTCAAACACGCAATTATTTATTACATTGACATTAATTGACAAAAAAGCATTAAAAACACAAAAATGCAGTAGGTACCATACAGCGGTTCACAAAATTTGCGGTGCCAATTTCAACAGTAAATTCTGAAGAAATTATGCTTCTAAGCCAAAAATGGATTAGAACTTTTCGACTCCATATAGCGTCCCCTAGTATCTCCAGAAGTGCTACGGTTGACTTTCCTGACACCCTGTATACAAAGTTGCTTAGTTTAGCCGCTAGAGTTCTTCAAAAATGATTACCTTTTTTAAATTTTTTCAAGAAAGTCGAAAAATCTTTGATAGATTTTATTCATGTTTTGGCCATGCGTTTGTACCAGTAAACTACAGCATTTTGTGGAATAAACCTTAATTTCGAAAATTACAGGGTGTTTAAAAACGTCACAATAAATTATCCATCCATATTTTTTAACCACTTGTATAATTACTACCAATGTTTTTTTTGTGAATAGCTACTTTAATTTAGAAGCTATTTCCGCTCTTACAAAATTTTAGTTGGGTAAACGGTTTAGCCCCAAAAATAGTTTCTAAATTTCTACGAGCCTGAATCAGTAACTGTTACTTAACACTATGCTTTTAGGAATTTAGAAAATATTTTTTGTGGCTAAACCGTTCACCTAACTAAAATATCGTAAGAGAGGAAATAGCTTCTAAATTAAAGTAACTATTTAAAAAAAAATTGTAGTGACTATTCAACTCACTTGTCATCTACCAAAAACTGACCAATAAAAATACAAGATTTGACGTCTTTGAGCCAATAAAACAGAACTATATTGACAATTTTCACTAGTGAAAATAATCGACAATTTTCACTAGTGGTATAGTGAATATTTTAAACAAATTCGATTTTCATTAGAAAAAGTCAATATTAGTGTTCTGTTACTATAGAAATTGCGTAGTTTCGTGCTAGATTTATTGAAAACTAATTTGAAAAAGTAGTTTGGTTCATTGAATAGTCTCTCGAATACCATTCTTAGTCAAAGCTAAGTAGAATATTTTTGCGATGGTATCACTACTCATGACCATTGCGCTTAGGATTAGAACTCGTGCTAGCGCACTCGTCTTAATCGATACTAAGCGCAATGGACACTCGTGATACCACGGAAAAAATATTCGACATATCTTTGACTACTCATGGTATTATAAGTGATTATTCAGGGGGTTGAAGCATTTAAAAAAGTTAATAATTTTAAAGCCCTCTAGCGACTAAACTAAGCAACTTTGTATATATGTAAGTTGAGTTAAATTATCATATTTTGGGCAAAGGAACTTGTGGTCTTCCGTTGTACACGTATTTTCTGGAGACCCTGTATACAGGGTAATTTTTAAGTAGATTCTTTCCTTTTACCAGGATAAAGCTAAATAAAGTAAGCTTTTTTTTTCATTTACCACTTTTGAGAAATATCAAAACTAACGGAGGTACAGGGTGTTAAAGTTTCAAATTCAAAACTAGACTTTGGCGCAAAGGCGGCTGGACAATTTTATTTTTGTTTATCTCTGTTGTCAAGCAATGATCTGTCAACTAGTTTTCCATTGTAATTTTCTTAATGTTATTGCTGCAATAATGGCTCATGTTTATGAAATTAATGAATGAGTGAATATGCTTATTATTTACTGGGAGTGTCGTCAAAATGCCGCTGCCGCATCGCTCTTATACGCGGAATGTGTGTGTAGAAGCGAATGCTGATAATTTTGATCGTTTAAGTTAAATTAAGTTTAGTTTAATTTTCGTGAAGTAATTTTAGTTCATACTTTGAAACGTTAACACCTTGTACCTCCGTTAGTTTTGATATTTCGCAAAAGTGGTAAATGGCTTACTTTTTTTAGCTTTATATCCTGGCAAAAGGAAAGAATCAACTTAAAAATCACCCTGTATATACAGTGTGTCCCCGGATAGGTGAAACGACTCTTGTAAAAGGTAAAAAATTCTCGATTAAAATTTTTATTTTTTGGGGTTCAGCCCTGGTTGGTTAAAGGCGAATTTCTAACAGCATTTCAGTTTTGAAAAATCAAGTATGACTTGAAAGTTTTCAAAAAAACTATTTTTTGTACTCATGACCTCAAAATTCAAATTTCCCAGTCATTCCCGATTCGCCGAAAGTTACTTTTCCCGCACTGCGGTGTTTTCTACTTTTCAATAAAAACTAGAGGAATTGTGTTTTTTGTAAATTTTTATAATAAACGGGGCTGCGCGGGCTATTGCACGGTCTATTCTGTTCAATTTACCACTATTTTTAGGCCTATTACGTTGGCCCATCTCCAAGGGGGCTCTTGGGGTTCCGCCCATCTCCAAAGGGGCCTCTGGGGCTCCGCCCCTCTCCAAGGGGGACCTAGGGGCTTCGCCTATCTCCAAAGGGGGTCTTGGGGCTTCGCCTCTCTCCAAGTGGCCCTCGGAACTCCGCCCCTCTTCAAGGGTGCCCTCGGGGCTCAGCTCATTTTTAAGCGGGCCCTCGGGGCTCCGCCGCTCTCAAAGGGGTTCTTCAGGGCTCCGCTCTTCTCCAAGGAAGCCCTCGGGGAACCGCCCCTTTTCAAGGGGGCTTTAGAGGCTTCGCCCCTCTCCAAAGCGGCCCTCGGGGGTCCGCCCATCTCTAAGAGAACCTTCGGGGCTCCGCCCCTCTCCAAGAGGGCCCTCGGGGCTCCGCCCATTTTTAAGCGGGCCGTTGGGGCTCCGCCCCTCTCCAAGGGGTCCTTCAGGGCCCCGCTCCTCTCCAAGGGGGCCCTCAGGGCTACGCCCCTCTCCAAAGGGGCCCTTGGGCTTCGCCCCTCTCCAAGGCGGCCCTTGGGGCTCCGCCCATCACTAAGGGGGCCCTCGGGGTTCTACCCCTCTCCAAGGAGGCCCTCGGGACACACACGTCTGGATCGTTCTTTTTTATTATATAGAGGATTGTCCCTCGTTGGTTTAATTGCGCCTGCAAACACCAGAGGCGCTGTAAACGTCGACAAAAACTAACAGGTGTGTAGGATAAGTATAAAAGTTTAGTGATTTGTGCTGTCAACTCAGTAAATTAGTAAAACACCAAATAATATTTTTCTTATTTTTTAAAATATTTTCAGTGTACCTAACTCCTTCGGGAAGAATTTTCCCGAATTCGCACTACATGCAGCACTCCCTTCGGTCGTTCTGCAAACAGTGTTCATTCGGGAAAATGACGAACTTGTTAGGTAAATAACTATTACTGTAGAGTAGCATTTCTTTTATGTAGCAAATACGACAAAAAGTTATTAAGAGAAGTTGTTTAGAATCAACATCTAGGTTCCTATACCAAATTTCAAAATCCTCTGCCAACTTTGATCTCTCACATTATCTTTTATGTTTAGGTCCCATATCAAAGAATTTTACTTTTAACAAAGACTGCTATGGAAAAACAAACATTTTTCAAAAAGTTTTTTATTTCATAAGTAATAAAAAAAAATTGTTAAAAATAAAATTCTTTGATTTGGGAAATAAACATTAAAGAAATGTTTGTCATATAAAAAGCACTTCACTTAGAAAATGGCGTTTTTCAAAATTGTGTAAATCCAAAAAGTGCTATTTTTCGGAATTTAATCAAGATTTCAATGAGATTTTTTATTGTGTGGTAGTTTTAGCTGACTGAACAATCTGAAGGCTAGAAAACTTTTTTCGTAAAATGTGTCTCTATCTTGACTAGTAAATGCATGCTTCGTAATTATTTAAAAAAAAACGTAAAATTTTACTGATAACGGAAGTCATGTGACAACTTTTGTTTGGCTCATTTGTAATCACTTTGCAACCACCTCTGGTCGTCAGTTTTTGATTTTCCAAGAAATTCTCAATGATTTTTTTTTCATTTGATGACAGCTTTTTGGCGATCACTTTATTGATTATTTTTTGATAATAATTTTCTTACGTAGTGCACAATGTAGTTTGCAAATTTGAAGTCGGCGCCGAGATGGCCTCGCGCCGAGTTGGCTGGCGCCGAGATGGCTTCGCGCCGAGTTGTCCCGGCGCCGAGCTGGCCCCGCGCCGAGATGGCGGCGCCGAAGTGGCGGCGCCGAGTTGTCCGGCTTCGGTTTCTAATATGTAAATAATGGTTACGTAATATTTTCATATCAAAATCCCTACTAATTGATTGTTGATCTCTGTTTCATCATATGTAGCGCGCCCTATGCTCAATATACAAACAGATAATATTGTTTTTCGTTCCAATTTTACTAATTTTAAGACTTAATCCTCTAGTAACTGTATTTTGTTTTTTTTTGTAAAAAGCTTTAGAACTAATTTTAACTTAAACATCGTGTATCTTAGTAACTGGAATCATTTTACTAAGGCATATTTGGCTTTATCACTATATTTTGATCATTCGAATATAAAGTTCACGTTTGTACTATTTCAAATAAAACAGCCTGAATATTGCAAAAAAGTTGATACACAATTATAAGGTCCGTTACGTTAATCATTTTAGTTAATTGCGCTACGTTGCTCCCTGTTTTTAAATTAACGCAGTCACAATATATCCAGCATATCGGTTTCACAAATAAATTTAAAAACATATTCGTAACGTTCGCTTCTTATTTTTACTCGAACTGTGTCGGAGATCTATTATTCATTTCAAAGCTAGAGCAAGAACGGCAGTTAAAATGCTCAAGCTTCACGTAGTGCAACTCCCGTTCAGGTTAGTGTTAGCAATAGATCATTCTCGTCGCCATAAATCGCCAGCTGAAGCTAAAACTTAACAGCAGTAATGAGATAATGAAATAAGAGTCGCGAGCCCGCCCCTCGATTAACTAGCGGACTATTTAACAGCCCAACTTCGTGTGATTTTATGCAGTAATGCATGTTAATATTCACGCTATGCCATATATGGCGAAGCTACAACATGGCGCCCGGACCTCACACTGATTCATTTGCATCCTACCTGCCATATGCAATTCAAATGCTTCCTTCGTCTACCGGGCTTAATGTAATCTGTAATTCAAAGTGCGATTCAATTCTAAGCGTACAGTTTACGCTTCGTTCACGTCTAATTTGTTATAGATTTTGACGCCGCCCGTGGCATTTGAAGATGTTTCATGAAGCTTTCAGAATTCGAGCCGAATGAGTGCTTGTGCCGAGTGCCTGCATATCTTATTCTAATATCCACGCTTCTTTCAAATTTCTAACTGTCTTCCCGGTTATAAATTGTAACGACATGTAAATACCGCGCTTCCAAATGCCACCAACTAAATTTACAAGCCACCTTAGAAATGGTGCATTAAAATATTATTTAATGCTGGAGAGCTACCGCCCACTTTGAGAAATCTAAAAAAACTTTAAAATATTTTAGGCATCAGTATTTTTTTCGGGTAAATTTATCCACAGTTTTACCATTAAAGCATAATACAAAAGTGTTGATGCTACTAACCGCTATTACTACAAATTTTAAATAAACATAATATAGCAATCCCAATTAAAATCTACGAGTAGCATTTAACAGCAGATGACTAAGCTAAACTTCACAAAATGCTCTTTCTCAACGAAGAATATCAATTAACACACTCCATAGTTACAATTATTAGATCGCGAACTTTGATGAAGTAGAACAAATATTTTTCAAGTAATGGTTAATAGTAGTTGAAAACATGTTTAATAAAAGTTGTGGACATACAATAAATAATATGAGTGAATTGGTTGTTAATGCTAGTGTTAGAAGATGAAGATCATCTAAATCTCCTATCAAAATTGTCTCAAAGAAATATGTGAAGAAGCTATTTATAAATTTTCTACGTGAAAATGCTTCTGACTTTTCACTGGCATCTAAGGCTGTAAGGCCAGAAAAATGTGTAGATCATCTAATTCTCACATGATGCTGCCGTTATGATGAATCAGTTCCTACAAGTGCAGTGTGAGTGGTGTAATTCCACATATATGAAGAAAAGTGTATTTAATAATAATTAAGAATTGAACACATTTGTTTATATAGTTAGTTATATATTTTTTAGATCTTTAGATCTTCTTAATTTATTAATGGTACAGTTGGGCCCACTTTAGCCATAATTGCTGACATGGTGCAATGTTACGGATAGCTCCAACAGCGTCGAAAATTCTTTGTTGAAAATGTTGAATATTTTCGAGTTCTCGTTGATACATTAGTGTTATTAGTTCCCCATTGATAGTCACCATATCAACCATTTCGTTATTTAAGTAGCGACCAGCCATTTCCACAGGGCATCTCACACAAAGCATAAAACTTGCGAACATTCGAAAAAGTGACAAAAATGTAAAGTGCAATCGACAATTAATTATCAACTGGCACAGCTTGAGTCTAATAACTAAACAAATTGCATTTGTTTTACCAGCCTTCTTAGATTAAAATTGTAGAAGATTCTCAAATTACATAAAAGAGAATTTATCTAATAACTCGGTTATTAGACAAGGTAGAGGCAGCTGGTTATTATAGAAAAAATGTTCAATTTAGGATAATACATCAATACACCACAGAAATTTCAAACATCTTGGAGCACCCTGTATACATATATTATGTCCAAAAATACATTGTCTTTTAGGCATTCTAAAACTACTTCAGTGATTTTTATACGGGCTTTACGGCTTTACTCGAAAATAACCTCTTTTTACAGAGATTGTAGCAAAGTATATAAATAACTCACGGACTTCATAATAACTTGAAGTCAACATTCTTCCATGACTGCTCATTTTCTGAGAAGTCCAGCAAACCGAATAGTTAAGTTAACCAAATTCCGATAAAAACAGGCAATAGGCCGCACTGTATGAAAGGGTTTGCGAATTTGGGCTTTCTTTTAGTTCATCGGTGGTCGTGTTAGCAGCTATGGTTGTTTCCACCAACGTATACTTGTATGCGATTGATATTTTAAATTAGTAAATTTAAATTAAAAGAATGTAGACATTTCTGTGAGGTTTCAGGTTCTCTGGAACATAGATGCATATACGAATTTAATTTTTTTGGACATAAACTTAAATCACCGTTTAAACTACCTTTTGAAACTCATTACTCATTAGCATGTCACTAGTTTAATGACTGGTCGTTAGATCTATGCTAGTATACAAGTAAAACACTTATAAATCTGATATCTAAAAGCTATTGAGCTTGGAACCCATGCTCAGTTGATTTTATTTCTAAATAAATAATAAATAATAAATAAACGTACTGTAATATAATGATGATATGTTACAATTTCTCACAATGATCGGGCGACTTAAAAGTTAATAGCTTACGTACAAAGTAAAATTATAATAAAGAGTGTAATCAAGAATAACGGTCTTACAGTATTGCATTGATATCTTAACAGATAAAAGCATATGAAAAAAAACAATTATACAACTCATGTGATCAGAATTGTTCTTAATAATGTTTCACTTGGGCTAAGACGATGAAATTATCAAGTTAATCGTCTCGCAGCTCATTAAAGTTGTAGTTCAGCATAAGAAAACTGTTCATTTAGATGTGTTTTAATTTGGATAAGGCAATACCAAGGTTGCAAATAGTCAGCACTAAGTTTATTGAAAAGGCAAGTCGAACAGCTCTGCGATTTGCTGATTTTAGTTTGACAGAAATAGCTGCACCTTGAACTATTATAATAATTAATGCATTTGCATAGGTTTACTTACTGGAATTATAGCTGCAGTTACCTTTACAAACCGCTAGTGGGACTCCAGGAGTTGTTTTGCATGAAATAACAGTTCTAACTTAAAATGTGGTAATATTTCCGTTTAACCTGATAATTGAAATGCTGATAAAACAGATCACGAACTACTTACAATTTGTTGGTTGACATGACAATCTTCAGTCAATCTTTTATTTATCGGTAAAATTTAGACTCCAACAAAATCTATTTGTAAAACAGTATGTTTGCCATAGTTTTTTGCATATTGTAATAGTAATTGGTACAAATCGTCGAACCTTAATGCCACAATCTGTGGAGTAAATACAAATGCAATTTAATAATTTTAAAAGTCAAAAATTAGCTAAGCGTTGCCCAAGCTTTGCAGCATATCCGCACTTTTACGGACTATCAAAAAAGTAAAATTAAGGTCGAGTAACATAATACAAGTGAATTTAGTTGCGGCACAAGCGCAGTACCGCATTCAGCAATTTTTTAGGCAACACAGGCCCGAAAAAATTGTACCTGCATCGAGGAAAGTAGCAGTACAGGCCAGCGTTCATCGCCTGAGAATCCGGTAGAGCGTCCCAAAGTTTATGTGAGTGCGAATAATTATTACATTCTGTAGAAAATAGAACAAAACCATAAAACATCCAAACTAAATATAATTGCGTAATAAAGGCCTGGTAGGTTTTAATTTAATAATTTCAAAGTAAAAATAGTCCATTTAAAATTATTTATTTGTTTTGTTTACCCCACAAGTATCCATTGTGATAGAAGTACCTTGTAGGGGTGGTTAAACAAGTAAGTTGATTATAACTTAGTCGCTTGGTCTCTACGGAAATTCTTTCCCGACTACAGAACAAAATTAGTGTGTCCTAATGTATCAATGATTTTACTAGAAAAAAGAAAAGTATTTGAACACACAAAAGAAGTCGAAGGGTATTCGATAAGATCATATCATTTCATTCACCTAAAATAATAAAGTGCATCGAAAGAAGTGCGACTTGAAATAAATTTGGAAAAAACAAACATACTATCCTTCAGAGAAGTAAATGTCCAAGTAGATGAAAATGCTATAGAAAGTGTGACAGATTATGGTTAGCTGGGATATATGATAAAGCTGGTTAAGGAAAAACAGGCGGGTCGAAGTAAAACAAAAAGTCCGCATGACTTGAGTAGTTACTGGAAAATTGGGAGTTATACCGAGACACCGCAACATTCCAATACTAAATGCTGCATACCTTCAATGATGATCTATACTAAGAAAAATATCTTTAACCACTAAGTTAACCAATAAGCTCAGTTCAATTCCCAGTGTGTACACATGACTAAACACGACAGTTATCTGTAGACGTTATAATATCGATCCAAAGCGCAGCGTTAACGTTTTAAGCACGTTACGTTTTAACCACAACTTTAACTTGTTTTGTACGTTGAAACCACGTTTTATTTGATTTAAAATTGACAGTCTATTTACCTCAATTAACGATAGGAGAATGTTTTCTCCTGAATAACCTTTACTGTATCCAAACCAATTGAATAAAACATCGACTTTATTTGATAAACGAAATTTGAAAACAGAATGAGTAACTGCTTCAACACTATGTAGTTTCATCCAAAGTCGACAACCGTTTTACTTAAATGAAAATAAATAATCTTAACGGAACACGGGACATACTAGCTACCATACATATTCTGCTAGCCTGTAAAACCGGAATAATAAGCACACAATGGTATGACTCACAGATTTTCTGATTTTATCAGCGACACAAATGGCGATCTAAACAGTGAATTCAGATCACCAGATAAAGAGACAGAGCGGCTTTTTATCACACTGTAACATTGCACTGTGGTGTGGCAGCCTAACGCGTTTCAATTCGACGACACTATAATGTGATCAATGATTTTACGCGTGGTAGGCATGCTGAGCATAAGTGTTCCCTACCAACCTTACTGAGAAAGGGTACAACTTACGTGTTTTTGTGAACATCATGTCAACGTCTAGCAGTAACTGCTGGCCTAAAATGCATTTAAAATCAACGACATAAAAATGTAATGCAAAAACGTTATCATCACGTTGTTGTGACAACGTTATATCGACGTTAAGAGTCGACTGCTAATCTAAAAGACGTTTTATATTAAAGTTATTTTAATATAGTAGAAAATTGTAAAATGTTCGTATTTTTATAAATGTGATATCTACGTTTTGTATTAACTGCTGGTTTAAGAGCTTTTTAAGTTAACGACATATCGGCGTCATATTAAAACGTTCAATAAACGCCACAGACAACAAATAATAAATGGAATAATTACGTAAAGGGAAAAACGTATTACTAAAAGTCAACGTTTAATTAAGGTATGAGAAAATTACGTTAACTGTTTGACTAAAATTCAACGTTTGATTTTCAACGTCTTTTCAACGATGTCAACGCCTTTTTGACGTATCTTACACGTACATGTGCCTGCTTGGACTGAGAGCTATCGCGAGAATTATGCCACGTGCGTTAGAGATCGCATAAACGGTGTGAAGTAAGAAGGACGAAAGTGGAGGAAGTGCTTAACAGTCATAGCCAACTCAAATTGGTACTGGTACTGAGCATTCTATGTTTTGAGATACAATGATCTAACAATGATATAATGAAATTTAGGTACCGTCATTCGTTCATCAATCGCTCATAATGTTGATGGCCAAAAAAAATACATCATGCAAATTAACAAGCATACAATTTATGTATCCACGTGGTTTGTCACAGGAATCAGTTTTGACACCTAGATATTTAGTTTAGATTAATTTTGTAGCTATTCTAAGATCAAAGATAAGCAATGGCAATGTTACTTTGTTTCTGATGATAGAAATTTATATGTATAATTATTGAATGGATCATATTAAATACCTACATTTAACAACTTTAAATATAACTTGTTTCCAACAGCTTCAATATGTATGACTAAAGTAAAAAAAATACCAATCCAATTATGATGGTTACAGCAAGATTCTAAGATTTGTATCACATAAACTGAAGTATGTTTCGTTGGTGGCCCACTAATATGTAATAACGACAAGCATTCGAAATTGATTAAACTTGAACTGCAGTTTCAGCGCTATTACACCGATGAATCCAAGAGATACAGAAGAGCATGAGATCGCTGAATAAACAAAACAATGTGCAGTCCGAAAGAACAAACAAATAAATCCTTCAAAGTCGATCCGTTGGCGTAAAAACAGCCCAAAACAACTTGGACGCAAGTGTCTGGGCATTGATTGTTCGGGACAAGCACATAAGTCTTCGCCCCCCGGGGCCGCGTGATTTGTCCGCTAATCGCAGTAGCCTGGGGACGCGTAATGGAGCTCATCTAGAGGGCTGTTCCCCGTCCTTCGCCATCCAGATTCTATAAGTAACAAGGGACGTAAGCAAAGGAGTTTTTCGGGATGTTCGGTAAATTAGAGCGCTCTAATGCGCCCTCATTTTGTTGAAACGTGGTTTCTGCTAAGAGTTCACGAAAAATCACGAACTCACGTAATGGAGAAGTCCGGAAACGATAAACAGCGGGGATTATTTTTATAGAGGGTGTGCCGAAGCTTATTTTGAGTAGCCAGCGCTTTGTAAGCGGACGTCAATCAGAACTGCCGATGCTGCGTTTCTCTCGTTGGATACGTTTGTTACAAGCCAGTAACTTATCGCTGTAATTAAAAATATACCGAGGATCATCTCGTCACTTGGATGTTTTTTTATCTATCTAAACATGCCAGACAATGTGTATGGCTGTATTTTTAAATGAATAAGTTTACGTAACAATGCATTCTGAAAATAGTGACAGGAATTTTCTTAGTGTGAAACATGTCTATCGCGTTCGTAGATATTAAACAGATGTTTATTCTAAAATTTATTTAAATAAATGATCCGTCTTATGTTTTATAATGAAATAAAACTACAGTAAAGCAGATACACTTACGCGTCTAATACGACTATGTTTTATAAAAATATTTTGTTTTGATTGCCATTTATTACTAATTCACAGAACCACTTAAAAATGCAAATAATAGTTATTAAGGAGATTAGAATAAGTATATACAATAAGAGACACATGCAAAGTTTGATCATTTCCGTGAAATTTTGTTGGTGTAAACTATTAATTTTATCAAATAAAGAACTCATTAGTTTAGTAACAAGATAAACAAATCAAATTTGTTTGAATTTTATCTGTTTGTCAGAATCTCCCAGTCTCGTAATTTTAATTAAATCCGTTTCTTCCGGTCCTGCTTTGCACGGTGGGGGATTTACATGCATTCTGAAGCACGCAAACCACGTGCCTGGGGCGGCAAATTTGAAGGGGTGGCAAATGGCGCATTAATTACTTTCTTATAATTTCCGTCAAATCTGGTCTTCTTATTCTCTTCCTTTTTCTTCCGGTCTTTCCTTTCCTTTTGCCCTTCGTATCGACGAGTATGTTGTTAATGTAAATCACTAAAATCTATTTAACTTAGATATAAGTGGAAGGCTGGAAATAATGCCGGAGATGAGAGAATAAGTAGTCAATACATTGTTATAGTTATTCCACATATTTATACAAGGTGGTCATGAAAGTTGAGAACATATTTTACCAGAATTTATTACATACGAAATAAATGGCCATTTATAAAATAATTTTGTTGCTAAAGAGCCAAATTAAAAAGTTACGGGCGTGTAAAGTTGAATATTTTTTTATGTTGTAGCCCATCGGAGATTTATTTTTAATTTACAGAGCGAATTAGAGTCTACTAAAGTTATAATTTTATAGTAATAAGAACGCTTTATTTTGACCAGTGGTGTAGTTAGGGAGATTTGCGAAATATTTCTGACAAAAAAAATTATGAAAACCATGTTTTTTATACACTCTGTGTCATACACCTATTTTATGCAAAAAAAAATTATTGTCATTTTTAGCTCAGTCGTTTTCACCTTTTTTCAAAATAATATATGGCAATTGCTACAATTAGCAATAGAGAGAAAACATTTTTGAGTGTACCTCAAAAACGACTACGTACGTCGACCTAGAAATGTCAACAGACGTTTTTTATATAAAATTTGTTTTTCTTCCATACTACGACACATTCAAAAAAATATGTTTTTAAGTTCAACTTTACAGGGCTGTAAGTATATTATTTTGCCCTTTAGGAAAATATTTTATTTCAAAAATCTTCACTATTTTTATGTAGTTTAGGTATCTAAAGTTAAAAGATTCACCACTGTTTGGTGAAACGTGGAACATCTTAACATGCTATATGCAAGATTTTTTAAAATTAAATTTTACCCCTAACAAGCAAAGTTAGGACATTAAAATACAAGTTTTCCATCGGTTTGTGTTTTTGAGCTAGAGGTTGCTAAAAACCATTTATGTTAAAATGCATTATTCTGCAATTTAATGTACTGGTGCAATGGGGTGATACAATAGTAAATAGTAATTGCACAGATTAATAATTAACCCAATAAAGAACCATATCGCAAAAATTAAAACGGCTCAGGCTCAACCCCTTGTATACAAGTGGTTAAAAAGATGATTTATTTAAAGGAAATGATTACAAGAACAGGTGAATAAGGTAAATAATCGTATTCTTCTTCATAATGTAGGCTGAGATCATGTCACTAGTCACACGAAGTGTGGTTTTTAAAGACCTCTTATGCCGGGGTCGAGGCAGATGGCTAGCCTAACCCCATGAGTTACCGAATGATGCCCTTCTACAGAGATGACAACCATCAAAAGTGCTGGTATGGTGGCCAGAGAACGTAAGATTAAACCAATGTCCGAGTGAAAGGTGAATTCGGGTAGTCGAAAGGTAAAGCATTTGCGATTGCAATGGACAGGTAGTGGTAAAATCGTTATTGCAAAACTGTGGTCGCTAACTCGCATATGAAAATGGCATAGAATATCGTAAATTACCAAAATGAGAATAGTTAGAACTCTAATGTTCGCCAATATAACCTACACAGTAGAAGCGTGGATAATCGACAGCTGATCGACGATTTTGATATGTATAGAAGACTGGCGGGTAAAATGGAGTATTTAAGTTTTGAGCGTTCATATAGGTAAAACTTGGGAAGCCATAAGTTTGGAATATGGTATATTTATTTCTTGTAGATTAAAAGTTTCTAATTACAGTATATAATGGACAAATATAACTACGATTTAACACAAAAACTTATTCTTCTTTTTCTTTTGCCTAGGATTTGTTCCTGCTTGACTTGGCTTCTATTCTACTCATGATGATATCCAGCTCTCCGCTTATCTTTTAGGGCGTCTTCCGGGAAGTCTATTTCCAGTTGGTTTTCTATTTTTACACTTGTTCTCAAGTCGGTGGTCATGTATACTTTCTACATAGTTATTCTATACTTACTCATTTTCTAGTTTTAGCCCACTTCACTACGTCCTGAATGTTACATCTTCATGTCTGTTCCGATCTCCCAATGTAACTCCTACCGCTCTTCTTAGGATTCTCATCTCTACACTTCTTTGTTTATGCTTGGTCTTCTTGCTTTCCGCTCGGGCCTCAGTGGCATAAGTAAGTATGGGTCGTACCATTGTCATAATATTCAAACATTTACATTTTACCCTATAAGGAAGACAAAACGTGATAGTATGAGAAGAAACATAAAACACACTTAAAATAGGCGTAGCCTTATTATCGTCAGGCTCAAATCCAGCACGTAGGTTCTGAGTCCATCTTAGCTATGCAGGACCCACAATTCACCTTTTACTGAACGTGGAATAGAAGTCTTCGCGTCGCGCTTTAAACATTTCCTCGTTCTATAATCTATTAGTGTTAGTTGTAGTTTTAATTAATATTTTTTGTTTGTTTGTAGCGTGTATTATTTAAAGTTTAGGATTCCTGTTTTAGTTTAAATTTATTTTTGTAGTGGACTGTATTCTTCTAGTTGTGTCACTGCTGTATTCTAACATGTGGTCTATTGTCCTAGAAATCCTCAAATCTTAGAACCCTCTGGTTCAACCCCGAAAAACGTCCTTCGTTTCTAAAAGTAATTAGTCTCCACCTGTCGAAGAATGAACAGCCGGCTAATTCAATTTTGTGCACATACATTGTTCTTATCGTGAAATACGTGTGTATCTTGTACTGGGTGTTCGAATCCCCCCTTCAGTGTTACGAAACCACTCACCTCCGAGCCTTATGTATCTGTTCCTGGGAAAGATTAAAGGTAAGTGACGGAATTTTGTTTTTTATAGTCCCATTGTTTATTTGTTTCTTATCGTCGCAATTAATCGTTCAATTGGTTATGCCCTTAATACATATATAACTTATAATAACATGAGTAAAATAAGACGTGAAATATGGGATAGGGTAAAATGGCGTAACCCACTTTGGACGAATAAGGTGAAGCATTAGCCATGGCGCCCAATATCTGCGATTTGGCGATTATGTCTTGCAGCAGGACAATACAGCGTACCATATGGCTAAAAAAATTAAACATGGCTTTAGAACTAATGATATACCTTAATATGAACCGGTTAACAGAAAAAGAAGTAATTTTTCATCGCCAAGCAGGCAGCGAACAAATTACAAAAACATCTGTTTACCAGCAAAACGCCCCGATCCTACAAGAATTTAAAAGAAAACCGTTACAAAAATAAAACAATAAATCGCGGCATGCTAGCTCAAAGGAGCACCAATTCTCAAGTGCAATAAAGGGCCAACGGCTCGCCAAACCTCAATAAATCCGGAAGCCGACAAAACAGCGCAGCGGCGAACGAAACTCCGAACGTGCGACCAAATTAATAATCCAAGTTCAATCACTAAAACGTTCTTAAAACAGAGTGCGCCCAATCAAAAACCCACATAAGGATACCTGCCGATAGGAGGAATTAGCCGCCACCTGATAAAACAACGCCCAAGTCTTTAGCACACATAAAAGTCGATTAAAAATAACTTTTCCATCAGCCAGCAAAAATATCACCGCTCGTAATGCGGGCGATTGTTGCAAGTAAACGCTACAGAAATTTCGAAGTACACGGCGGCCCAGCGAAGACGTATTTTCTAACGGTTAAATCAGGACAAAAAGCCGCTTACATCCGGCTAAATATTACACATTAAATTATAATTAGCGGAAAGAAGCATCCCAGGAAAGCGTGAATAGTCTCAAAATTCATATAAAATTAGCGCGCAACCAATCGAAGCAAAATAACTTCTTAACATACGCAATAAGAGTAATGCTTAAGTAAGTTTTACGCCGAACACGGAATTAAAAATTCCAAGTTCAATTAATCTTTACCAAAACCTAGCAAATTGGGTGTCGTTAGAATCGACATTTCAACGACTATTGATTGCGACTCAAATCAAGTCGATAATTGATCACGCCGCTCAATTAAACGCGATAATCCGAAATACATCAAAAACGGGCAAAACATCCCTTCTACTTCGACCAATGAGCTGCGAGATCGCGTTTGACAAAGGACTGGCTCCTTTAAATAGTCAGACGCTGGCAGTAGGAACTCACTCAACCCAGGAGAGTCAGCCAACAGCATCCAGCCTTCCAGGACCAGCTAGCAGCTCCAGCCTTCCAAGGATCTACCAGCCCTAGCCCTCTCCAGAGCCTATCACCTACGTGGACTTAGAGCCAATCCTCTGCATTGGACTCTGCTGCCTGCCGACTTCGGAAAAATTTGGAAACTCGATCCACTTCCGCCAACCGCCGCCTCCGCCGAGGAGATCAGCACTGCCGCCGACGTACCGCCGCCGCTGCTCTCAGCCCGCCGCCCCGTCGCCCGCTCGCCATGGACACCCCCAGGTCTGATACGTAAGCCAGCCCGGAACCATTGGAGGTTTCCTCTCGCGCCCGCCGCCTGACATCGAACCTTGTGTTCCAGGAAGCGCCGTCTCGAGGACTTATTCGGCCCATCGCCCAAGACGCCCCCGGCCTCCCCCTTGGAACAGATAGCCCGCGCCCGGATCCAGGAGCTACACCGGCCCCCTCCGTACTGGGAGGGACGCCTGCCGTCAGGAAGTCCACGAACGCCGACAAGGGCGCTCACCCCGACCCCCCAGGCTCCCCGTCCACGGATCCTCAATTGGGACCTCGAGGTGCGACTGACGGACGCCGAGGAAGCCGAGCTCGAAGCCCTGTGGCAGGCTACCTGCCTAGATAGCAGCCCACGTCGTGGCCCCCGCTGGCGACGGACCACCCGTTCCCGGACTCCCCTAGCGGAAGCCCGACTCCGCGCCCCGGCCAGGCCCCGCTCCAGCCGACGTCCCCGGGAGGGCTACTCGCGTCGCCGACGCCCCAGAAGAACCTTGCAGCCCGCTGGCCACGGACCTCTCTTCCCCGGACTCCCCTAGCGGAAGCCCGAGCCACACCCCGCACCGCCCCCCGGAAGGGACGGACCGCGTCCAGGCCACGTTCCCCGCCTCCAACAACCGGGAAAGGCCGCCCCATCCCCACCCTAGGCACCGGCGCTCGAGCCTAGACAAGTAGTTTAATTTTGTATATATATGTCCTTTTTCTTGGTTTTCTTTTATTATATATAGTTTTAAGCATTTATGTACATAAGATTATTACTCCAATAAACCTCTTAAAAGTCACTCCAGTCAATCAGCAACATCGACGAGGGTAACGCCCACCCTCCTCTTCCGAAACCGACGCCATTGAAGTAACCCTACCGCTGAGCTATAAACCGAGCCTTGTTAATTGTCGCCCGGAACGTGGGGCCAACCTTTGGTGGACACCAGAGGGAAGTCACGCCCACTACAATGGTGAAGTCAAGAAGGAAGGGAAACATGGAGACAACTCCGCCAAGGATCATGGAGGAACCTCAGCGGACACCGCGACGAAAAGGAAGTCTGAACAGTTCGGAAATAATAGAAGACCGCCTCCAAGTCCCAGCCCAGTGCGACAGGAAGTCAACGAAGACAACCAACAGCAAATGGCACACCACCTTGCGAACCTAGCAGCTACAGCAGCAGGAACCAACCAACCAGCACCACTTCTGGGAGTGGTAGAAAACACCCAGTGGCGCCCAGAACAAGCTCCAACAGCACCAACGATCACATTAACCGACGAACAATTCCAGGCAATTTTGGGACGAATGGCTGTGCCCAAGAAAGTCGATCTTCCACCAACCTTTAAAGGCGAGGAGTTAGATCACCCCCAAGAGTTCATCGCAGAGTGCGCCCGCTACCATGCGCAAAGCGGATGTACTACAACAGAACTAATGAAAGTAGCCACAAACTGTCTCCAGGGGAAGGCTAGCCAATGGTGGAAACCATACGCTTCACTTCCACTCTCATGGAATGAATTTGAAGAAAGGCTTTTAAAGAAATTCGACAGCGCAGATGTACGAGCCTCCTGGAAGACACAGCTCTACGGACAAAAACAGGGACAAAAGGAAAATGGCGAACTCTTCCTTATTCGCAAAATACAACTGATACGCCGACTGGACACCGAACAGTCAGTGGGAGCCAGCATTCCCGTAATGATAGAGCTATTAAAACCGGCCCTTCGGCCTTATCTACGTGTCGCTGTGCCAGAAACCATTGAGGAACTGTTGGACAAGGTGGCTGCAATTGAGAAAGACATGGACGACCGCGCACCAACGCCAAGCCGCGAGACAAGCCCGCGAGAGCCAGCCGAGCCCAATCTACCCCGCTGCTATTTTTGCCCGGGACGCCACTTCAATAAGGATTGCCCACGACGCCACCGGCCAGCACCACAGGCAACAGGAGAAGCCCCCATAAACGCCCCCGAAGCTAGACAACTACCACCGCCGGAAAACTGGCGGAGGCCCGGGCGCGTCGAGGCCGAAGCACCGCCCAGGGTCCAACCCAATGCTCCACAATAAGTACGGCCAACTGCCACAACCTCCCGTATATCATGGTGAACCTAGGGCACCACAGCGGGAGATGCGTGCCCTAATTGACTCAGCGGCAACGCATAACTTCATTAGCGCCAAGCTAGTGCAACACCCCGGGACGCATATACGTAATCTGCAGACGCATAAGGTATTATGACAACGGTTCGGCTACAATCGGTAATTGATTAATATGGAGCCAATGAAAGTTTAAGTAAAGTGCAGACACAGAGGGACATTAGACGTCTGCAGTTTAGTCAGTTGTTTCGCTTTGACTTGCTATATCTTATTAAAAATACCGTCTAAAATTACTATACATTTTTTAAATATGGAAAGTATGCTCCCAGAAGACTAGGAGTACAAATTTGTAAACGACACAACTGTTTGATTAAATCTAACTACCAAAGAGAAAGTTGAAGTTAGCTTCGCATGTTTATATTTCGAGCAACAAAAGTTTACAGACCGAAAAAAATGCCGGTAGATATACAAACTGTATCCAACCAAATTTAGCGCTTACAAAATGTAATTTTTCGAAAACAGTTACAAAGATTTGGTGTGATACACGCACACAACTTCCTTTTACAGTGAATGTATAATTAGCCATAAATTTGATTTTTAATTTTTAAGCATTTGTAAAAAATTTTCAAAAATTACAAATTCTACAGAAATCCTACAAAATAGAACGTTAGTTGAAGAGACAAATTTTCTATAAAATTTTAAGCTGAATTAAAAATGAGATAATATAGCGGATGTTCTATTTAAAATAGGAATTAATAAAAAACAACAAAAGAAACCCATTTTAGAGGTGTTCAACTGGAAAATCACTTATCTCACATCAATACACATTAAAAATGTAATAAAAATGTAACGTTTGAAAAAATCGTTAGGGCTGTTTTTTAAAAAATCGAAAAAAAACTGAAAAATTGCAAGAGGAAATACCATACTTCCGGTTATGCGATTTTCTTTAATAGCTTGCTGTTGCATCTAGATAGTACACAAAACTTATATATGAAGTTTCAACGTCATACCTCTTTTTGTTTTTGAGATATTCTGTTCGCACACAGACACACACACACAGACAGACAGACCAATGAACAAAAACATGTTTTTTGGGTTCAAGGGACTCTAAAACGTGATTTGCTGAAAACTCAATTTCGAATTATTGTAAAAGGAAGTAAAAAGGTGACATTTACATTGTATTTTCAATGGGTGAAGTGATTTATTTTCGTACACACAACAGACACACAACAGGACGCAAACTACTTTTACGTTCTAAAACGCGTCCAGTGGCGTTTGAATTAATTTAGTGAATAAAATAGATCAAGATATTCACCAATTTATTATTTTAACTTAAACAGTTAGTTTTAACCCTCTATTATACTAAAGTTAATTAATTACTATATGTAAGTACATTAAGAGTTCAATGTTAAAATGACATAAATTTTATAATTATTATTCATAATCTATCAAATAAATTCATGTTCACAGTTCTATCATTTTTATTTCAATTTTGCTTAATATTAATTCAATTTTCGCAAACATTTTATTTGTAACTCGTCTTTTTTTAACGAGAAATCGTGAAGAAAGTATCACTTTTTTAAACAAAAAACGTAATGAAAGTAACATTTTTTTAACTATTTTATTGAAATTGTGAATTGTCAATTTGGTAGTTGTAAATTTTAAAGTCATTTTCGACCAAATTTCGAGTAACAAGGGATTACTATGCAAAAAATAACGTGAGCAACACATATGAAAGAACTTTTTTGCAAATTCGTGGAAAACAGTATGACTTTAACTAATTGTACAGTATACTATTGCTTTGTACATACAAAAGTAACTATTTATTGAACCAGTGTCCTAAGTGAATTATTTTAAACATACGTGTTAAAAGTTAGTCCAAGGTAACGTGCATTAAAATCATAGATCGCAGGGTTTATCGTAAATTTGTATGTCAGTATAACTTAGAATGTCTAATACTCTGTGACAGAAAACGTTTTAACGAACTAAATTTTTATACTTCTGTTGTGTCGTAGAAAACTTATTGTATGTAACAAGTAAAAAAGTGTGATTATGGGACTTATTATGTAGTCCAACTCGGCTTCCCCTCATTAAATCGCCTGCCATAAGCATGTACTTTTTATTTGTCTTTATTGTTCTCGAACTAGACAAAATTGTCATTTGTAAGTATCGACAGCTTAGGCTTGTTTGAAAACAATAAGAAATAAAGCGACACATACAAATTTTGCAAGTGATTTCAATGGGAACTGTAGTTGTTTTTGAATGACTACATGTTATGTATTCATACATTTTCCGATGGCCACCCCACGCGTGTGTTACATACTATTTTTCCTGCGACGGTTTCGCATTCTATAACAAATTTAATCTTTTAATTTGACATTTGTTAAAAAGTTGTCAGTTTTAGCCAGCAACAGTATGAGTCTTACATGAGAGTGTAGAAAGTGAGTACTTTCTGCACTGTCGTAGAAGAACATTTAATTATTATACTAGTTTAATAAGAGGGCCTATTGTAGCACGAGTGGGTTTAGGGCACGACATGCGCAACGAGGAGTGCTCCAATAGAACTAGAGCTGCAATGAATTTTATTAAACGAGGATAATACACTAATTTTATATACTTTCAACAAAAATAATCAAAAACTTTTAATTTTGACATTTCATAAATATGACAATCTGTCAGTTGTTTGAAACAAAGTAGACCGTTTCAATGTTTTTCATATGAAAATAACAATACAAAAACAGTGCTTTGATAGACTCCATTAGCACTGTTTTCGGTGTTATAATAACTACTTACATTAAAAGATTAATATAAGTAAATAGTATATTTTTTGTCAAAAAATAAAAGTATAGTTTTTTTCGGGGGATGAAGATTTGTCCACGAGCAGCGTGATGGTAATTTTACGAACGAAAAATTTTATGGCAAGAAGTAAATGTTATTTTTCTACAAATATAAAAAAAAATTACATTATGTATTGCAAAAACTACAAATGAATTTAGGATCTGGCCGTTTTTGGCTTACTTAATGTGGTTGTAATAAACAAAACTGCCACCATTCTTGCGAGCAAACAATTATTGGTTATTTATTCATTCCCATAGCAACGCGCACTTTCATCTGTAGTGTGAAAAAAGGGCTACTTTATAAACGCTAAACTATCTAATAAAGCACTATTTTATAGCGCAGTCTAACATAAAGTCATTTTTACCCTCGCAAAAGTATCACTTTCTTAAAAAAAATACTTTTTGTGCAACTGTCAATAAAAATGATATTTTTATTCCAGGTAACTACACTTATATAATATGTTAAAATTAAATATTAAGAGAGAACACTGTAAAAGTAAACACTTTGAACACGTTAAAAATACTTAATAAACCAATATTTGTCAGATAACTAAGGAAAATCAATAACTTTCAGTTGTTCGATAGGTCGGTATTTTGAAAAAATTCTAGTAAGGCTTTCTGTATTCTAATCAAATGTCAAAACTAACATAATTATTTTGAAAAACGTCTACCACTGTTTTCTATATTATAATCAAATTAATAAAAGTTACATTTGGTCCGTAAAAATGATCTTGCTGATTTTTAATGACAGTTGTACAATAGTATACAATAGTATGTTGTACAACTAATTATGAAAGTCATAGTTTTTTCACGAATTATCAGCTTTATTAACGAGGACGAAACCCGAGTTTATCAAGCAAATTAGTAAAAGTAGTTTATCTACTCCTACTGTACAATAGCCATTAATTATGATTCATAATTCACAGTTTTCAGCCAATCATAAAATTCTATTTTCATTATTCAATAGTTTGCAAGTTGCAACCAATCAGAAAATTCTATTTTCATTACTCAATAGGTTGCAGCCAATCACAAAATTCATTCTCATTATTAAATGACTTTTGAAGTTAACAGCTGTCACAAATGTCATAATTGGGAAATATGAACACAGAACTCCTATTGCACAGGAGTAGATAAAATATCGTATTATATTCGCGATTATGGCCATTATTCACTCATATGACTTGCCCCACGCGCCTTCGGCTTGTGGCGCAAATGTCATCTTCGTGAATAGTGGCTGCCATAATCGCTCATATAATAATATACTATTTCATACGTGTTGTACACATTATTGTTTTGCATAGTGATCGCTGGTAGCTCGAAATTTGGTCGAAAAGCAGTCATATTACAAACGTAATAACGTGAGAAAATTCTTATATCAAAATTAAATAATAGAATCTAATTACATCTGACCAAATATCTTTCGTTTAATTGGAATAAACCGAACATATCAAGAAAAAACACAATACTAATAATAATAGTCTGTATTTATCAACTCAAGATACAGTGAATAAGAAATAATACTCGTAGTGGCCACGGTGCTTGCGTAAAGTGCAGACGCATTATAATTCAACACGTCTGCAGTTTACTTCTGTTTTGATTGGCTGTACGACTTCGGAAAAAACAATGTGATGGGTTATACCTTATGCGTCTGCAGATTACGTATATGCCCCCGGGACGGGTAGCTACGCACAAAGAACGGCCAGAATGGCCAAAAAACAAGCAACCCTGACCCTACGAGGAGAAACGAGCTTGGAAATGCAGATCGGTAGCTACGTCATACAGTGCATCATAGCAGAGGATTTAAGGGAGGCCATCATTCTCGGTCTACCATGGCTTACGGAACACGAGGCTACCTTTGATTTCGCACGGCGTTGCATCCACCACGGCGTGAGGACCCGAGAAACCACTCATTGCCTGGTCGAGCAACACGACCCGCGTCCAGCAAATGACCCGATGGAACTTCCACAGTTGAAGCATGACTTCCCTCGCGAGCAGGAACACAACCTCTATCAGCTACTAGAAGACTTCCCCGAAATTTGGAGGCCCTCGGCACCACCTACGCGCACCCTGCAGCACGAGATCCATGTAAAAACCGATGCCCCTATACGCAGCCCAAATTACCGATATTCTGAAACAAAAAAGAAGATCATCGCCGAGCAAGGAGAAGAGATGCTGGCACGCGGTTTTATCGAGCCTAGCCAGTCACCACATAACTCGCCAATCGTCATCGTGGAGAAAAAGGATTCTACGCCCCGGTTCTGTTTAGACTTTCGCAGGCTAAACGAAGCCACCATCAATGAGCCGGCGGTACTACCCTTGATCCACGAAACCACCAAAGATCTAGGCTCAGCAAGCATCGTCTCCTCACTTGACTTAAAATCGGGGTACTGGCAGATAAGTTTACATCCCCAACCCAAACCCTACACCGCGTTCACAACTCCGGATGGCGCAGCCTATCAATTTCGAGTCATGCCATTCGGGCTCAAGACGGCGCCAATGACCTTTCAAAGGCTGATGGCCCGGGAAGTACTGGTGGGGTACCTCCATAAATTCTGCCTCGTGTATTTAGATGACATCATCATTTACTCCGAATCATGGGAGCAGCACCTTCAACACCTCCGCAAGGTCTTCGAACGACTACAGGAACATGGGCTCATATGCTCGCCAGAAAAATGCCACTTCGGGAAATCCACACTGCACTACCTAGGGCATATCGTTGGCCCAGAGGGAAACGAACCTCAACCAGGTCACGTGCAGCAGGTCACCAACGCCCCGCCCCCTACTAACCGAAAGGGGTTACGACAGTTCCTAGGCATATGCATTTGGCTACGCGAGTACATTCCCTGATTCGCCGACGTTGCTGCCCCTCTCACCGACCTACTAAGCACTAAAAAGCGCTGGACTTGGACCCCAGACGTTCAGCAAGCATTTCAACAAGTGAAACAACTGTTTCAGACACCGCTGAAGTTAGCCCGACCCGATGCTTCTCGCCCCTTCATTTTACAAACAGACGCCAGCAAATTTGGCATCGCCGCCGTGCTCTACCAGGAACGTCCCGATGGAGGTCGAGACGTCATCTCCTACGCCAGCACCCGGTTCCTGCCAGCCGAACAGCGTTATCACTCCAACGAACAAGAGTGCCTAGCCGCCGTATGGGCCATAAAAAAATATCGACCCTACTTAGAAGGCAGGCAGTTCACCCTCCGGACCGATAACCGCGCCCTCACCTGGCTCAACACCTTGAAGGACCAGCGAGCTAAACTCACCCGTTGGGCTCTCCTGCTACAGGAGTTCCACTTCACAATCGAGCATTGCCCCGGAAAGCACAACGAGTTGCCGGGCGCGCTATCCCGACAGCCGACTGGACAGCCGGCCGAAGCAGTGTGGGATGACCCGACAGTACTGCTACCTCCCATTCACAACAAGCGCTTCGCCCAAAAACGTGTAACGGCCAGCCAACCCGCAAAGAAAGGATTTCCCAGGTTCCAGGAACCCGCTACAGGAAATTATGCTGCCAGCAGCCAAACACCACACGGTGAGGACTTACCGAGGTATCAACGGGCAAGCAGCCATGCTACCGTCACGGAGCCACCAGGCAAGCCATCCCTAAGCCTGCTGGACGCAGTCGAAGAAACGTTATGGGAGACCATTGCACAGGACCAAAGACAGGATAATTACTGTCAAGATTTAGTCAACTCACGGCACCAAAGCTACTTCGCCGAGGACCCAACCCCGGATCTCTTAGCCGTACAAGAACAATACCATATAGAGGATGGGTTGCTCTACCGCCGAACGGATCAGGGTCCGCGCCTGTTTGTTCCGGAAGAAAGCCGACCAAAGGTTATCTACCAATACCATGACCGAGACCTAGCAGGACACCCCGGCATCGCCGAAACGACGCGGGCCATCCTTACGCACTTCCATTGGACGCATGTACGAGAAGATGTCCGTAACTACGTCCGCCAATGCCTGCTCTGGTTGAGATGCAAGAAGGGCCGCCACCAAGCCAAAGCCACCCTGAGGCCGCACCAACCCAACCGAGCGTGAGACACGATCGCGCTCGACCTCATGGGTCCCTACCCCTCATCAGCCACTGGGAAAAAGTTCATCCTGGTAATAACCGACCTCTTCACCCGGTCGACAGAAGCCTTCGCTCTAGCCAAAGCCACCGCCCCCATCATCATCCGCACCTTACGAAATGAGGTTTTTCCCCGCCTGGGATACCCGAGCGCCATGCTGACCGATAACGGACGCCAATTCATTAGCGAACAATGGATGCGATCTTGCCAGCAGTGGGATATCCAGCCATGAACAACCGCCATTTATCACCCCCGGGCGAACCCAACAGAGCGAAGGAACCAGGAAATAAAAAAGGGACTCCGCCTGCACCTGCAAGGAAGGAACCACCGCGAGTGGGACAAGCACCTGCCTGCAACCCTATTCAGCCTGCGGAATCGCCATAACACTGCCTTAGGGTGTTCTCTGGCCCACGCAATGTACGGAAACTAGTTGGACCGCCCTGGGGAGTGGAGATTCCGGCAACCTACGCAGCCGCCACAAAGGCCCCACGAACCGCGGACACACAACCGCGCCGAACGAGACGCGGGCATCCGAAACCGAGCCATCGCTCAACACCCGGAAACACCAGACACCAGCGGCCCCACTTTTCAACGTCATCAGCTGGTAATGGTGAAAAATCACCCTCTCTCGAACGCCACCGTTGGGATTCATGCAGGATTCCAACCAAAATGGAGTGGACCCCACCAAATCCTGGACCAACTTGGCCCAAGCATCTATAGGGTCCAAAAAGGACAACAGGCCCTCAAAACTCCGCCCCTTCTTCCCAGCTCCTTAGAAAATTCATGCACGGATCGAGGACGCCAAAGGAGGGAGGAATTAATATGAACCGGTTAACAGAAAACGAAGTAATTTTTCATCGCCAAGCAGGCAGCGAACAAATTACAAAAACATCTGTTTACCAGCAAAACGCCCCGATCCTACAAGAATTTAAAAGAAAACCGTTACAAAAATAAAACAATAAATCGCGGCATGCCAGCTCAAAGGAGCACCAATTCTCAAGTGCAATAAAGGGCCAACGGCTCGCCAAACCTCAATAAATCCGGAAGCCGACAAAACTGCGCCGCGGCGAACGAAACTCCGAACGTGCGACCAAATTAATAATCCAAGTTCAATCACTAAAACGCTCTTAAAACAGAGTGCGCCCAATCAAAACCCCACATAAGGATACCTGCCGATAGGAGGAATTAGCCGCCACCTGATAAAACAACGCCCAAGTCTCTAGCACACATACAGGTCGATTAAAAATAACTTTTCCATCAGCCAGCAAAAATATCACCGCTCGTAATGCGGGCGATTGTTGCAAGTAAACGCTACAGAAATTTCGAAGTACACGGCGGCCCAGCAAAGACCTATTTTCTAACGGTTAAATCAGGACAAAAAGCCGCTTACATCCGGCTAAATATTACACATTAAATTATAATTAGCGGAAGGAAGCATCCCAGGAAAGCGTGAATAGTCTCAAAATTCATATAAAATTAGCGCGCAACCAATCGAAGCAAAATAACTTCTTAACATACGCAATAAGAGTAATGCTTAAGTAAGTTTTACGCCAAACACGGAATTAAAAATTCCAAGTTCAATTAATCTTTACCAAAACCTAGCAAATTGGGTGTCGTTAGAATCGACATTTCAACGACTATTGATTGCGACTCAAATCAAGTTGATAATTGATCACGCCGCTCAATTAAACGCGATAATCCGAAATACATCAAAAACGGGCAAAACATCCCTTCTACTTCGACCAATGAGCTGCGAGATGGCGTTTGACAAAGGACTGGCTCCTTTAAATAGTCAGACGCTGGCAGTAGGAACTCACTCAACCCAGGAGAGTCAGCCAACAGCATCCAGCCTTCCAGGACCAGCTAGCAGCTCCAGCCTTCCAAGGATCTACCAGCCCCAGCCCTCTCCAGAGCCTATCACCTACGTGGACTTAGAGCCAATCCTCTGCATTGGACTCTGCTGCCTGCCGACTTCGGAAAAATGTGGGAACTCGAGCCACTTCCGCCAACCGCCGCCTCCGCCGAGGAGATCAGCACTGCCGCCGACGTACCGCCGCCGCTGCTCTCAGCCCGCCGCCCCGTCGCCCGCTTGCCATGGACACCCCCAGGTCTGATACGTAAGCCAGCCCGGAACCATTGGAGGTTTCCTCTCGCGCCCGCCGCCTGACATCGAACCTTGTGTTCCAGGAAGCGCCGTCTCGAGGACTTATTCGGCCCATCGCCCAAGACGCCCCCGGCCTCCCCCTTGGCCCAGATTGCCCGCGCCCGGATCCAGGAGCTACACCGGCCCCCTCCGTACTGGGAGGGACGCCTGCCGTCAGGGAGTCCACGAACGCCGACAAGGGCGCTTACCCCGGATTTCGTTGGCTTCACGGACGAGAGCGATCCGGAGCTCGGAACCCCACAGAGGAGCCCGTTGGTGCAGCACCTACGAGACGCACCTTTTGCCCGGCTGCGCCGCCCACCGACCCCCCAGGCTCCCCGTCCACGGATCCTCAATTGGGACCTCGAGGTGCGACTGACGGACGCCGAGGAAGCCGACCTCGAAGCCCTGTGGCAGGCTACCTGCCTAGATAGCAGCCCACGTCGCGGCCCCCGCTGGCGACGGACCACCCGGCCCCGGGACTCCCCTAGCGAAAGCCCGACCCCGCGCCCCGGCCACGCCCCGCTCTAGCCGACGTCCTCGGGAGGGCTACTCGCGTCGCCGACGCCCCAGGAGAGCCTTGCAGCCCCGCTGGCCACGGACCTCTCTTCCCCGGACTCCCCTAGCGGAAGCCCGAGCCACACCCCGCACCGCTTCCCGGAAGGGACGGACCGCGTCCAGGCCACGTTCCCCGCCTCCAACAACCGGGAAAGGCCGCCCCATCCCCACCCTAGGCACCGGCGCTCGAGCCTAGACGAGTAGTTTAATTTTGTATATATATGTCCTTTTTCTTGTTTTTCTTTTATTATATATAGTTTTAAGCATTTATGTACATAAGATTATTACTCCAATAAACCTCTTAAAAGTCACTCCAGTCAATCAGCAACATCGACGAGGGTAACGCCCATCCTCCTCTTCCGAAACCGACGCCATTGAAGTAACCCTACCGCTGAGCTATAAACCGAGCCTTGTTAACCTGTATTATGCTTGTTA